>CM035429.1:36184067-36336567 GCA_020310875.1 Ceratopteris richardii | reverse complement strand
AGCTTTGAGGATGAGCGTGTGATGGTAAGACGTAGAGGTGTGACGTTGGCATTGTAGGTAATTTCTTTACTTTCCCTTGTTTTTCTCTTTCTTACTTTACCATCATCATCCTCACCATCTCCATCATCGCGAAAATTTCAATTTTTTGGTCATATCACCTTCCCCCTTCCATTTCTCTCATTTCACTTGTGAGAGAGAGCGAGAGATCGATTTGTGTGCACTATTTTTGCATGTTTCTTGAGTGTTCTTGTAGGTTTTAGCTGTATCATCATCTCGAGCAGGCTGCACAGGTACGGAAAAGATATGCACTGTCTCCGAGGCATTGACCTCTGTCGATCGCGATCGACAGAGAATTTTGGCTTTTGGTAAAACAAAGTGCACCACTATAACAAGCATGATGAGCACATTCTAAATCACAAATCACGGTAAAAAAATTTTGTAATCCTCTGTCAATCGCGATTGACACTGTCAATCGCGATTGACACTGTCAATCACGACCGACAGCCACGATTGATAGACTCTGTCAATCGCAATCGACAGACCCTATCCATCGCGATCGACAGGGCCTATCAATCCCGACCGACAAGCCACGATGGACTGCCACGTAGGACTCAGTCAATCGCAATTGACACCATCGATCGCGACCGACTGAAATATCATGATTGACACAAAGATTCGCATGTCCACGTGTCCATCACGACGGACAAAACCCCGATTGATTGAAATTATGCCAGATTTTGCAGAAAAAGTATCGATCGCGATTGACACTGTCAATCGCGACTGACGTATCGATTTCGACTAACAGGCCCCTACGGACACCTTTGTCAATCGTGATTGACAGACCTGTCGATCGCGATTGACATGCATTTTCGGCTGAAATTTTTAGGGATTTTTGTTCAAAATTTTGGGATAATTTTGGGTATACTTATCAAGTAATTAGCACTTTGTGAGGTCCCTATATTAGTAATTTGACAGAAATCATGTTTGATTGTTAGCCTATTTGAACCCTGTTTTAAACCCAGAACCCTGAACAGTCATAACTTCCTCATTCGAAATCCGTTCAGAGTGATCTTAGGCTCATTGGAAAGCTCGTGAATTTAAGTATTGAGCTAACTCTAGGAATTTTATAGGTCCATTTAGAGCATCGAAGGGCATCCAGAGCATTAGCATATTGCAAGCTTGAGAACGGGGTTCTTGAGCACCAAAGAGCAAGGGATCAGCAAGTGAGGTTGGATTATTCTCAACTCCCTTTGTTAATTCCTAGCTTAGGCTAAGTGCGAGTCATGCTAGAAGTTCGTTCAGGTGACGATAGGCGTCTAACAAGTGAAGACTACCTAAGCACTCAAGTTCAAGCTGAAACATAATCTCTTTGTGATCGATAACTTAAAAGGAGAAGAACTTAATGTGGTACAGTCAACTTAAAGTGCGAAAAATCACTCAAATATTCTTGATGATGTTGTCGGAGAGATTTCTCTCTCCCCACTCAAATCATGAAGAAGACATTACATGCAGTGGCTAAGTGATTTATCCAAGGAAAGCAACTTGTCGAAGAATTCAAAGCCTCTTATTCAGAACATAGTAACGAGGACAACACTCATTACAAGAAATGGTCAACTTGGAGAACAATGTGGCTTCAAGGTGTTTCCCAAAAAAGAACAAAGTTATCTACTGACATGTCTTAACGGCATGTGGATTTCTCTATGCCATAAGAAAAAGCTAAGAGCTATATGATGATATGGAAGACAATTAACTTGTGAGGCAATGTATTAATAAATATGTAGAAACTCTTTTAAAGAGCGCAAAAGACATAAGCCATTAAAATGATATCAAAGCAAATTCAAACCAAAAGAATGGCACAAGAGTTCCGTCAGATACTCTAGGGGCCATAATGCGGGACTACGCAGAGATGTCCGATGAGGAGCTGGATTATACGATCCAGATGCTTACGCGATCAGACGAGGGCTCTTCTGCGGATCCACACGCAGGAAGAGAGCTATCTGCTCATAGGTATGTTTTTTTTCATAAACTTTTTTAATGATATTATAGCACATATTTTTATTTATTTCTATCTATCTATTTTCAGGACACCTATACCACCTCCAGCACGTGATAGCAGAGCAGAGACGTTGCCTATGAGGACATGCATAGGCACGTTAGGACTAGAGTGCGACATAGAGCCAGAGGGGAATATTGTATACATAGGAAATGGATTGGAGTTCAAGAGGAGAATGTGTGCACTATGCGACTCTTACCTGCGCTTTATCCACTTACCATGGAAGTAAGTAAAAGTTTTACATATAAATTGAAATATATATCTTATGTTTTATTTATATTATGTTTTTTATTTTTGTAGTGAGCATGATGAGAGGGATAAAAAGTACGTGCTCAGTTCACTTGAGACGGAGTTTGGGACAGGGTGGTCTCTTAAATGGTGTTTAAAAGAGATGCGGACACTTATGGCGCATCGTCGTGACAATGCACGGTATGTATGTATATGAGAGAGAGAGAGAACACTAATCTCGATATTAGGGTTTTGAAATCCCTAATTTAAAAACTCTAATTCAACCTTTTAGCCATATGTTTGAAGTATATGTACACCTCCGACGTCCTACTAGAGAGATGTCTCTCCTCCCAACCTTATGCCTCTATATATAGCTACTCGAATCAACGAGGATCATGATTCATAATATATGTAAAGATATATACACATCATGTAGATAGGATACATAAATATAAAATGGAGTAGATATATTATGCATCACACATACATGCCTAAATGCACACATAAATATATATATACATACTAACATATTTACATGTACATATTTACACATACATGTACATGCCTACATGCACACATAAACATATTTACACATAGACACATAATACATATACATGTACACAATTATAAACACTTGCATATATTACGTACATGAATACATGAATATTTTACATAAATGCATATGCATATTCACATATGCATATTTAACACATGTATACATATATCACACACATGCAAACACATACATATACATGAAATACATAGATATGCATACTAATATATGTATACATATAATACACATGAATACACACACATATGCATACATACATGATAAAAATTTACTCCTCGAAGATAAAGCTATATATAAAATAATTAGGCATACCCCCGAGCTTCATGTTCTAACTTAGAAGAACATGATTTCATCTCTCTAGTAGGATTCATCGTTATTCAAGTTAATAAAAAAAACCTGTTATCTGATATTCATTCAGAAGCTTCAAGTTACTATCTAATCTGCTCATATGTTTTCATTATTGCCATCATTTTGGTAAGACATCAATATAGTCTCATCTTCATTATCCTTATTGATTTCATTTATTTCTTCTATTGTTAAATCTATGTTCTCATGAATCACATCATCTATTGGTGGATTAATATCTATTCTTGGTAATTCCTCTTCCTCATCAGTAGAATCAGCATGTAGAGAATTATCCTCTTCATCAAAAAGATTAGTATCATTATCACGTATAATGAGTCTAATTTCTATTCCAGATGTTGATGTATCAGTATCTGATGCTGAATCATCAAGAGGACTTTCTTCAGTCTCTCTAACAATAAACTGTTCAAACAATGACCTACCTCTAGGTTGCACATGAATGACTTGCCACCAAGGATGAGCATTTGGGTTTTTATAAAAAAATGCTTGTTCAATATGCCTAGGAAGAATATATGGTTCTTTAGTAGATCGCATTACCTTGGAAGAATCAATTGCCCAAAACCCAGATAATTCCTTTCTTATTGTAGAATTACTACCTTTATACTCCGCTCGATACCAGTCAACCTTCAAAATGACCTATCAAAATATATAACAACAAAAACGTCCCATTATTAGGTGCTTAAAAAAATAACTAACTCTAAAAAAAATATATAAACTTTTTTCTACCTGTTTGAATGTACGAAATGAAATTTCGTAGATACCAACAATAGTTCCTACGTAACCAAGTTCGCTATCTATAAGGTTCGTGTCTTTTGAGCTAGCATGTGATAGTTGCTTGAAACAAGCAACAATACTAGAATCCTCTGTTTTACGTAAAGAATCAATGGCTTTGATTCTAATATGCTGTCCAAAAGCCCACATATTAGTGAACATCCAAGCCTGCAAAATAAATTCAATTAGTAAATAGAAACTAACATACATATATGAAAAAAATAAAATATATATTTTAATAAAATTACCTTTTGTTCACAACCTATCATTAACTCTCTTTGCTCATCTAAGATTTCTTCATTATTTCCAGGTATATCTGTAATCTCATTATTATCGAGATTATGTCTAGATCTTTTGTTTTTTCGCCTTTTACTTTGGAGACTTTGAAGTTCCTCGTACTCGCTAACGAATGCTTGCATGCATTCGCTATTATATGCTACAAAAGTAGAAACATCATTTTTTTCTTGAAATGTAAATAAGAATGGAACCCCCTTACCTGATAATACCTCATCTGTTATTTTTTAAGAAGACTCGTTGCTCCATGCATGTGGAGCTTCTTCATGAACTCTTTCAACGAAACTAATGTTTTTTATTTGTTTCATTGCAGCGAAAGGATTATGGCCGATATCCTACGGAACACGAGATCGAGTATGCTACACATTTTGGATATCGGCGTTTGAGTGAGTATATACAAGATCATCCTGATGCCTTTGTGAGTATTTTTAAATTTTATATAATTATTTTGTTGTTATGAATGTTTTAATTATTTTATTGATTTATGTTTGTTATATGTAATACAGGAGTATTATGGGGAGACAAATATGGATGAAGTAGAGAGACAAACACAGGAGGGACGATCTCGATCGTCACAGGGTGATCATGACGATGAGGATGAGGAAGATCAGGATGATCATGATATTGCTGATGATGATGATGATCATGATGATGATGATTAGGATTTTAGTTGATTATGACATTGGATTATATGTATTTACATTGATATATATATATATATATATATATATATATATATATATATATATATATATATATATATATATATATATATATATATATATATATATATATATATATATTTATTTATTTATTTATTTATCTATATGTTTTTCATTTCAGTTATGTTTTGAATTGTGTGTATGGTATTAAATAATGAAGAGTTTTGTTCTATTGATTGTTATTATTGTTTATATTAAGCATGTGTTTTAATACTTTAATTATATAATTCATTCATATGTGTGTACCTAAGTGTATATGTATGTGTGTGTATATGTATGTATGTGCATGTGTATGTGTGTGTATATGTATGTATGTGCATGTGCATGTATAAGTGTATATGTGTGTATGAGTATGTGCATGTGCATGTGTATGTGTGTGTATATGTATATGCATGTATATGTATAACTCTATGTGTATGTGTGTGTATGTGCATGTATATGTGTATATGTGCATGTATATGTGTATATGTGCATGTGTATGTGTGCGTATATGTATGTATATGCATGTGCATGTATAAGTGTATATGTATGTATCAATATGTGCATGTTCTTGTGTATGTGTGTGTATATGTATAACTCTATGTGTATGTGTGTGTATGTGCATGTATATGTGTATATGTAGGTATATGCATGTGTGTGTGCTTCTTCATCATGTATAAGTGTGTGAGTGCATATCAATAAGTGTGAGTATGGTATGTAATGAAAATAACACAATTCAAATGATCTACAAATAATAGAAATTGTACTTACAATTGTGATCCATAGTTTTTGCTTGGTTAGCTTCTTGAATAACCTGCAATAAAGAGAGAGAAAAGAGAGAGAGAGAGAGAGATCTAGAGAGAGAGAGAGAGCGAGATCTAGAGAGAGAGAGAGAGAGATCTAGAGAGAGAGAGATCTAGAGAGAGAGAGAATTCAAAGAGAGAAAGATGTAGAAAGAGAGAAACAAAGACAGAGGGAGACAATAACAGAGAGCTTAAGCAAAACAACAATTATGCATATACTTGCTTCAGCTCGTAAGCGCAGCGCAATTGCGAACGTTGGAGAGCTCTTCGATCGGATGCGTGAAAATGCCGATTGCAGAGCCTCCAACGTTTTAAATTTTTGTCCGTCAACAGATCGTCGTGTAAGCGATGCTATGCGTTGTCGTATAAGCGACATTTCCTTAGCGTCGCTTATACGACGGTGTGCACCGTCGCTTATGCGACGCAAAAAAGCGTCGCTTAAGCGACACCTTTGACAAGTGTCGTTTAAGCGACGTTAAGCGGGAGCATCGCAAATACCGTCGTTTTTTGCCTTGTATAATCGACGGTCCGCGCTCCATGGTAATTCCGACGCAAGTTGCAATTTTATAGCGACAAAATTCTGTCGTGTTAACCGTCGCTACACGCCCGTATTCCTTGTAGTGCCACAACGTGATATCAGACAAGAGCATAAACACAATAACCACCTAAAAAAGAACCAAGTGACTTATACGAATTGATCTTCAATGAGGTTGTACCTTGGGTAAAAATTGGGATCATATGAACCTTAGATCAAGATGACACCTAGGGAGAGATCGACAAAGCCTTAGGTCTTCAGAGGCTAGTGTCAATCACATTGCTAGGTCTTGGGCCCACCAGTTGAGTAATTATTCACACTACCCTAGCTCTGAAACTAGCGAATCAGAGATGTCTCAAGGTAGGGAGCAACCCACAGGGAGTTCAGGTATGGCTTACTTACAAACGGTTGAAGGTCCCTACAAGACTCAACTAGAATATCTTAGGACCAACCGATTAGGTGCTTGCATCTATGAGGATGGCCTAAGAAGAGTCGTGGTCCAAATTAAAAACTTGACCAACCCATTGGACTCGAACATCCAACAGTCAAGTTTGAAAATGGTGCATACCTGGACAAAGAAGGAACCATGTATGTGGTCACCACCTACCCAGATAGGACAGATGAATTTGGTAATGTGATCCCAGAAATGGACATAGCTGACCTAGAGCAAGGGAACATAGGTGGAGATCCTAAAACCCCTCAAGGCAAATCAGTTCTCAGTAGAGTTATCACACCAGAGTGGGTTTCCCAGGATAATAAGAGCATAGATTTGCTCTTAAACCGAGAGATCGATAAAGCCTTTTGGAGGTGTAAGCCTGATCAGTTGAATGAGGTAGGAAGGATCACAATCTATGAGTTCAAAGATCCTTATAGCCCAGGCAAAGTGACCTATTTAGACAATACTTCAGAGAGGATCTTTGTGGTCACAGAGCATGGTAGGCATGCCTACACTTAGAAGGGTGAATTTATTTTTCCCCAACCAAGATCTAATGTCTCTTATGGTCACCAAGGAGTTGGAACATCCCAAGCTCATGGAGCTCAAAGGGACAGAAGTAGAGACAAACTAGAGGTAAGTTTTGCCAACCCAATGGGAAGAGAAAGGATGAGAACAGAGATGGATAGAGAGAAAACTGAGAGACCTAGAGCCCCAAGAAACCAAAGAAATGCTGATGATTTTCCTTTGCCAAGGCCTAGGAAACACACTAGAACCTTGAGGCCAACCCAGCTGGTTAAGTCCATGAAGAATTACTTCGATAGCACGGGAGACCCCTATGATCATGTGGCCGAGTTTAGGCAAGTCTTGAGAGTTGAACAAGTGGAGGACCTATTCACACAATACAATGCCTTTGGTCTAGCCCTTAGGAACACAACCCTTACATGGTTTCAACCACTATATGAGAGACAGTTCACGAACATAGACCAACTTCTAGAGGCATTCATTACCGAATTCTCTAAGAGTGGCATACGGCATAATACCACTGATTCATAGCTTCAAGAAGACCCCTCAAGAGACCATGAGACTCGCAGGAAGAAGATTTAGGCAATATCTAGAGAGATGTCCAGTTCCTGAGTTACCCACACCAGCCAAACAAGTGGCTTTATTCTTGGATGGACTGTTAAGTACCAAATTGAGATTATATGTGTACTTGAAGGACCCTAGGACCATAGAAGAGTGTGTATGCATGTGCATCGACATTGAGGATAACCTAAGAAAGGAATTAGAGCTTTCAAAAATCTACAAAGATTCAAATAGTTCTACTAGCCTCACTTCCATGCAATCCACATCTATTGAGGAACTCACTGAGAAAGTAGCTCAGAAGTTAGGAGTCTCAAGCAAACAAATACCAACGTTTGCCCCAGTGAAAAGAAGTTATACTTGTGGAGGTGAACATATGGTGAATGTATGTCCCATTATGGCTCAACCCCAAGTGAATCTTAGTAGCCAGTACTGCACCATAGAATGGAGATACACTAATCACACCGCACAAGATTGCCCATACAATAAGCATGCGGTTAGGCAAACCTAACCTTAGCCATATCCACAACAGGGAAGATACGAGAACCAATACCCATCACAGCAGTATGCTAGGCCTCAGCAACCCTACCAACCACAATATCAGGCCCAACAAAGGCCTCAACCGGTATTAGCTCAGCAACCTCCAATACCAGCTAATGTGATTTTGGTAAAGTATGCAGCTACAGAAGAGAATTTGAATAGAGCCATAGTGCCAGTAACACCATTGCTTTCAGAAAGTGACCCTAGTGATCATAGTTTTGACTCTACTCATGTTGATAGCTCCCAGGCTTACTATATGCAGTCGCCTGAGCATAATGAGTCATACTATTATGAAGACTCGAGTGAACCTAGTTGGGAGCCAGAGTATGCAAATGTCATGTATGCAAACCCCAACTCTAGACCTCAACCTAGGTAGGTAAGATCCCCATTTCCTAGAGGACCATGCTATCGATGTCAGGGAGATCACCTCATTCATGATTGCCCTATGCCTGCACCTACACAACCCCAATCTCTGACGATTCAAGGATTTTGTGCCGATTTTGGGAAGGAGCATCTCTTGCGAGATTGTCCTAAAAACCCCAATAATTTACCGAAAATCACTCCTACCAATGTTATTGGGTTAGTAGTAGACTCTACAGGAAGTGTAACATCCACTGTACTAGTGCAAGTGGTCATTCGAGACCAAGCTTTGTAGCAAAACTAAGGTTTAGGCCAAGAAAAGAGTTTTGAGGTTAGTGAAACTGAGAGCATAACGAAGAAGAGGACGAGAGCTTGGAGAGATAGTCGCAAAAGAATGAAAAGGCAATGGGCAAAGAAAATGAGTGAACTCGAAGAAAGTCTAAGAGAAATGAAAGCCAAGATAATTGAACTCACATCTCAAACTCCCTCTCACACTATCCCCCACCACCATTCCCATCTCCATCCAATCCACCACCTTCCAACCCACCTCACCTAATCCCACTACCCCCTAGAGTAGGATCCGTCTTAGCAGAACCCACTCCCGAGGACGTAAACATGATTCTTAAAGCATATCAGGCTAGAATCCAAGTAGGGCCAAACATAACCATGAAAAGTGTTACCCTAGAGCGGAACTAGAGCTTGAACGAACTAAAATTTGTGCTAAGAGAGATTGTTAAGTTTTCATATAACTTTTTTATTCCTCCTTTGCCCCAATTGACGGATAAAGGAAGACGTGACCTAAAGTCACACAATCTTCTATCAACTTCCATAACTAATTGATTTTCCTTTGCGCTTTTTAATTCATCACATGCATAAGTTTCATGCTCCTGACTATCACACCATACACATCGCTTTCAATCAGTCCCTCTTTTTTTATTATTTCTTTGAAAGGGTTGCTGACCAGCAAACTATGGAGCTGGCTGGAAGACTGGTTGAGGAGGAATGTATTGAGGCATAACTGGTTGTATGGGTGGCGCTTGCCCTACACCACTACTGTTAGCCCCAGGATCATTAAAGCTCATGGAGTATACCTTGTTATTCAATTGGGCAACCTCTTTTGAAAGAGATGCATGCATGTTCATGACATTCTCCATCTGCTTACATAGAATATCTAGTTGAAATTCTATCGAAGCCTTAGTGGCAGCTGAATTCTTAGCCATAGCCATAGTCGTAGGCATTGACATGTCAGTTTGTCTTGCAGCAAGAATCTCCCTAGGCTGAGAAGCATTAGGTCTAGCATACAAAACTGTTTGCCTTTGCTTCATTTGAGCAACAGCCTCTATTTCTCTTTTTACTTTTTCCCAGTCGTTAGTCAGGCCATATCTTTTGCCTGGCTCTTCTATACGTCTCTCAAACCTCAGCCCTATCCTCATGACTTAGTATCTTAAGAAAATGTATAATCAGATATGGATTTAGTGCGTTTCTATCCTCTTTGGGGAGTTGAGCTAAACGTCTCATAAACTCATCGTGAAGATGAGTTAAGGACTCATTACTCTTTAAAGAATTTAACCAACGCAAAAATCCTTCCCGACTATACTAACTAAAGTCCTCAAGATAGAACATCTTATGTAATTCTTTTCTAAATTCTTCCCAAGGTTTATTGACATTGTCGAAGAGGGGTGTGAAGGGAGGCTGACGTTCATCTACAAGAATCGCGCTAATCTAACCGTGTGACTGCACGCAGGGTGCTTCTAAGTATGCCTAGGGCCTGCGGTTGCTTTTTTCAGTTTAGGTGTGATAAAAACTATAGATTTCTAATTTATGGGAGTGCAAATTAAGAACTATTTTTTTTTTTTTAGACTAAGAGTCCTAAGGACGAGCGTTTCTATATCTTTCTATAGCTTCTAATTGATAAGACATTCTCGCTTGTAATTTTATCTTTAACAAAGTCAACTTCTTCGTTTTCAATTTGATTTGAGTTAGGTTTCCTAACTAAATTAGGTGGGAATAAGTCTTTCTTGTCCTCCGGTTCTGGTAAAACTATGGTAATTAAAGGTAAAATTCTAGAAATAAGACGATCGTAATCTAACGTGTGTAAAGTTTCGTTAACTACTTTATCTTTAATAATTTCAATTATTATATTTTCGTTATTATTCGAAATATCAATTGAAGTCGGAAGTAGTGTACCTATAATTAAGTTTTCTAATTCCTAGTTCTTAATATCAGAATCGTTTGTAGATACTAGTTTAGAACTACTTGTAGATCCTATCTCTTTAGACATACGAAATAAAAAAGTAAAGATCTCAATTAATTTTCAGAGAAACAGTATGAAGAATTTCAAAATCAATCTTTTTTAAGCCTAAACAAATCTTAATTATATCAAAAAGTGGAAGTGCTAGAAATCTTTAGGATTTTAAGCCTATACAAAGGTTTATCATAAGTGCTAATACAATTCTCTTAATAGATAATCCTATTCAACTTAATAAACAATCTTCAAATATCGTAATTTCGTGATCTTGAAATCTCGTATGCTTGTGTTCTCGTATTCTCCTTTGTAATCTCTTCAATAATCTGTAGATGATTCATTAACAAAAAACATAAGTATGTTTTTAATTAGCATAAAACACTCATTAATTTAGCATTCATAACTTAAACCTATACTAATACATGTATATAAAAACTTCTAACTACCTAACTTTCATGCATTTGAAGACATCTATGCAAACACACATTTGTTTATATGCAAACATGCATCAATTAACTTGTATTTAATATGTATTCACTAACTTACGTTTAACATTCATTAGCATATACATGCATTATTTTACATTCTTACATGCATGCTTACCTACCTTAACATACACATGCATACATAAACTCATCCATACTTGCACATGCATACTCACACACATACTATATGCATATAATTATGCATACATACTCATATGTCCATGCATAAACACACATGCATTCAATCATGCATACATAAACTCATACTAACATGCATACACTCATGCAAACATGCATACATACTTGCATTCAAGAATTAATTCATAGCAGTATACTTAATGTAGTCGAACATGAGTAGTTCATTCATCAGATAAACATGAATGTGTTATGGTTCGAACTTATTCACCTCAACGTCAAACATCTCCTATATATTACCTAATAGCCAGCGTCATATAGATTATCCTCTTTTGATGATTATCTCTAAGTCTTCAGGATGATAACACAGAAATCCATGTTCCATCCGCCTAACTTATACTTGCAAACTCCAAAACTCTCTCTCTCTATCTGTCAAAAGGTAAGGACAGAGCATGATGGCATATGCCTGTGTACGCATGGAGAAAAAATGTGCATAACCTCATAGCCTCCTTCTCTTTGATCCTTGCACAAACACCTGCAATAGAGATTTGCCATGAGCGATCAAAAAGAAGTATCGCTCTACACTGAAGATCCTTTAGGCCCATGGGCACTCAACATAGACAACACATTGCTGCTCTTGGCAAGTAAAAGAAAAACCATTGTATTAAAAACGCAAAGCCTCATCTTTGTAACACATAGATGAAACCCAAAAAGTGCATAACTCAGTCATGTAACTCATAAGCCACGTAAACTACGACTTTCATAATCTGTAACAATCGTCACACCAGCAGACACCATAGAAAACAACATACATTGATATTATTGTAATCAGAGAAAAACTTCGCACGCATAGGAGCTAGGAAGTCACATGGCAGCATTTCTCAATGAAACAAGAGATTTCCAATGCCTTAACTGTCTCTGTCATGAATCATGGATTAACTCATATTTCATCATCTCTCTATCTCTACATAACTCTCTTCTTTTCACCTTGTTCTAATGCGCGTAGCCAGACATATGGAAATGTCAATCCGCTTGCGCCAAATACTTAATTTCTCCTCTCTATATGCGATCTCTTATCTAAAATAGCTTCAATCTACAATAACCAGATGGGAAAAGAGAATTTGAAGCTTCTCTATCTCTGTCTCTCACGAGCTCTTTGCTTGTCGTAGTCAGAATAGAGTGAGGTATTTCTCTCTGTTGTGAGTTCTTTTACTATTTACATAGATCCTGGAGATAAACGACTCTCCCACTCTACATGTAAGCAAACAGACTAATTTCCTAAGGATTTACCTTTCTACCTCCATGACACACAGTAGCTAACAGTGTTCTCTCTAGGCTCACGCGTCTATATCTGCTCATTTCTCTCTATAACATGCACGGACCGTCTCTTTCTTTCTAGCACATCAAAAGCCAATTATAACAGTCCAAGAAGGAGGGAAAAACCCAATCTCTCTCTCTCCCTCTTGTCGCGATGCATAAACATGATCGCCATCTCTCTCTCAGCATTGATCCTTGCACAGGCTTCCATTATTGCCTACTCTTTGTATCGCCTCTCCACTGTTTCTATCTCTCCGAGCTCTCATAGGTGTCAATCTCCTTTCAAACTGCGAAAGAGACTCTGAATCTCAGAGAGTCTGTAAGAAAGGCCTCCATCAAACCTAGCGGCGTTGATTTTTGCACAGAACTAAAAACTTCTCTCTCCATATCATCTACCAAAACCAAGGTGCACGTAAATCTCTCTCTTTACAGAGGCAGCATCGGAATTCTCTAACAACACCATATTTTCTGCCATCACTTGTTTACGCTTTTCTATGCAATTCCTCATAATACTCTCTTTGTCAATCGATCACTTTGAGCTACTCCATCGCTGGTCTCTCTCTCTCTCTCTCTCTCTCTCTCTCTCTCTCTCTCTCTCTCTCTCTCTCTCTCTCTCTCTCTCTCTCTCTCTCTCTCTCTCTCTCTCTCTCTCTCTCTCTCTCTCTCTCTCTCTCTCTCTCTCTCTCTACGTTGAGGCGAGGCCAATCTCTCTTGGTAGTCTTTCTCTGCAACATGCACAAGCAATGAGGCATCTACAATCTCTCTCTCTCTCTCTCTCTCTCTCTCTCTCTCTCTCTCTCTCTCTCTCTCTCTCTCTCTCTCTCTCTCTCTCTCTCTCTCTCTCTCTCTCTCTCTCTCTCTCTCTCTCTCTCTCTCTCTCTCTCTCTCTCTCTCTCTCTCTCTCTCAGAAGAACCCGTACCTGCACATGATTCATTAACCAAAAATGTACTCACCCAATCATTTAAATAGAAAAATGCACACACAGATATGCACTAACTCACAATCAGTTAACTCACACACTTCACCAGCTTTCTCATGCACACTCATACATACTTTCACCTCATCATACACACGATTCTTAGTTAACTCACTCATATGCATTTATCTAAATTTATGTATGCACAGTTTTCCTCTTATTTATAAAAATGATATAATCATTAATCTATTGAATTAAATATATTAGGTTATTTTAAACTTAGTTTTTAATATAAATTTATATATGATTAAACATTAAAGCTTAAAATTAGTGTGTTTAGGAACTAAATTATATAATAAAACAATATTATTTCTTATTTATTACCCACATATATATATATATGTTTATACTAATGTTTAGACAAACAAAAAACACATACTCATAAGGACATCAGTGCATACAAATATATCTTTTTAGGTATACATATGTAAATACACATATATGACAAAAACTATTCTCATTCACTCTCATAGATATATAACTACATATCTCCATTAAGTGCATTTCACATAAACATATAGGTTCATAACCCTATAATCATAGGAACATATAACTATCTTTTAATAGTTAACCTCATATGATCCTAAACACACACAAACTCACACATTTGGGTAAATAGGTATAGATGTTCTCATTTACATGATTATTCATGAACTTACATGGGTACAAACTCAGAGTTAATCCCACTTATCATATGCAATAGAAGTTCTCATAACATATGTAAATAAGTACTTAGAGTGAATCATACTCAACACATTTAGAAGTTTCTAGAATTTATGAATAAGTAAACATATTGGATTTAACCCACATACATCGTAGGGTGCTAGACCTTTTCTTAAGGAATACATTCACATAAATGAATTCAACTCTTGAAGCATATCTAAAGCTAAGATATACTCTCAACAACATGAAAGTTCATATGCATAAATATAAACATTAGAATTAACAAACATTATCATACATTCTTACCTATTCTCTTGCATATACATACATACACATATATGTTTCTATTATCTTTAACTAATAGAAATGAGGTCTTCTCTTAATTCAGCTCTTCTTGTTTTTGTTATCTGCAGGTACTCAAGAGAAAATTAGTCAATTTAAATTAAAACATTAAAAGAAATACGAGAGAGAGAGAGAGATATCATTTAACCGACTTTAAAGCAAATTATTTTTATTTTTCCATATGAAAATTCAAGTGAGGAAATCCTTCCGACATCTGCCCCCACCAAACCTGCACATCGCCCTTGATGGGCCAACCTGTAGTTCAATAGGAAAGCAGTATCAAATTCTTTTGAAAAATATTTCTTGAACTATTTTATTCAAAATTATGTAAAATATGCTCCTAAAGGTAAGTACATTTTCTGATAGTTAAGGAAAACCTTTTAAAATCATGCAAACTTGAATCATAAACGTTTTCGTTCAATGCATGAAATTGAAAACAAGTTTTAGGAAGTCCCATAGAAATCAAGCAGACAGTTGTGGTACTTGCTCTTCTATTAACCCGTTCAAAAGTAATAAATATTTTATATAAAAGGTCTATCCCTGATTCCCTAGCCACTCGCCATAAGATGCATCTAACTAATTCCTCTATAGCATAAATCCGCCTCATATTGCCCGTATAGAATTTCAGAAGTGGTTTCGAGACCACAACTGAACATGATAACTTTTTTCTTTACTTTTCTTTCTTTTTTTTCTTTTTCTTTTTTAATTTTCTTTTTCCTCATCTTGTAGTAGCCATTAATATACTGCTTGATGTTCTTATTTTTCTCTTTTCTTAATTTTTCTTCGTAACTTTTTTGTTTAAGGGGAAAGGCTTAACTCCTACTCAGAGCAGAGGTTCTAGAGGAATGCTATAGTGGGAACTAGGATCTCATTTACGACATAGTTTGGAAGTTAAGGTAGTCTACCTATATAAAATAAACTTACTTCTACTAGGAATCGCAAGTTAAGTGTTCCCTCTCCTATCCTTATGAAAGCCATAGGATCTCTAATTCTTATCTTCTCTTCACACACATCCCTACTTCAGTTTTAAATTCATTGTTTCATAATTTTAAAAATCTTCCTTTCCTATCAGAAGGACGTACACATCTACACATGGAATGCATCAAAAAATCATAATAACAACTAAAAAGTAAGTAAAGTTTAGAACTCTTTCACCTGATCATTTTTATTCTTCTTCATCGTCGTCCTCCAAGAAGTCTTCATCCAATTCAAATTTACTGCTTTCTCTTCTTCTAAAGAGCTTGATTATTTTCCCTGCAATCAAATTCTTTAGCATAGAACCATCAAATTCACGTAATTTATATGTACTTGTTTCATAAACTGAAACAACAACATAAGGTCCGAACCAACGTTTAGTTAGTTTTCCACGTGCATCGTATTGAGTATCAAAAGTACTATCATATACAAGCACCCAGTCACCACTCTCTATTGGTTGCGGTCTTAGTCTATGTTTCTTATCAAAATATAATTTATTTTTCAATCTAGATGTTTTTAATTTTTTTATTGCTTCTTTAAGATTTTCATTTCCTTGTTTTAATTGCTTAATTCTAAATGCTAATAAGTCCTCTCTTGAAATATTATCTTTCCAATCTAGACTCATCCAATTAATTATCTGAGTATGAATGGGAAATAATGGTTTCTGACAGTACATGAGTTCAGCCGGCATAAAACCAGTTGTTCTCGTGTACGTCATGCGATCAGCCCAAAGAGCAAATGGGAGATATTTTGGCCATTGACCAATATCTCCATGGCAAGCTTTTGAAATAGCCTTCACTATGGAAGGATGCCCTCGTTCAATTTTACCATTTGCTTCTGGGTTATAAGCAGTCGTAAGAGACAATCGAATCCCATGTTGTGCAAAGAATTCTCTTGCCTCTTTCGCATCTAACTCACCTCTATCCGCTACTACTTTTTCTATATATCCAAATCTGGATAATACTTCTTCCAAAAGGAATACGCATACATTATAAGTAGTATTGGAACGAAGCGCTCTACCTTCGACGTGGTTTGTCAAATCCTCTCGTGCAAGAACAATATATCTCATGCCATCATTGCTTTTAGGCATGGTCACAAGGTCAACTACCCACTTGTAATGAATACAAGGTGGATAGGTCGGGTGAAAGGAATCTCTATGCTTGACAGAGGAGTGTAACTGGCACGTACTACAAGTGCTCACAAATTCTTTAACAGTTACATACATCCTCGGCCACCAGTAGCTTTTCCTAATCTTTTCATATGTAGCTACAAAGCCTTTATGACCAGCCCAAAGGCTTTCGTGCATCTCATGCATAACTTGCACTTGAAAAACCTTCAAACCTAGTACTCTTTGAGGGTTTCGAACCTTACCTCTAGCATGTCTCCAAAGATATCCATCTTTCAAGAAGAAGTTGAAAGACTTCTTCCTGATGTTCTGGAATCGCTTTGAAGACCAGCTTGGGGAAGGCTGAAATGAACTCAGATAGTTTCCTATATCTCGCCACTCTCCTTCATAATCGTATTCTCTAAATCTCTCATACACATAGGTAGATGTTTCATAATTTATTAAATTAATATGATTATTTAATGCTTCACTATCATTATCGAACTTTGCTCTTGAAAGCATATCAGCAACGGTGTTATGTTTACCGGCTATATGTACAAAAGCAGGATTAATGAATTTAATAAAAGCTATCCATCGTAGCATAGATATATCTGGAGAGGAACAATTAGCTATTAAACCTATTAACGGAAGACAATCGGTCTCTACTATTACATTAGCTCCTATAAAGAATTATTTATCTGTTTTTAAAGCGAACTGCGTACCTTTGCTCCTTCTCATCATCCTGTCCAATGACCCAGCCTATACCAATAGGACTAGTATCAATGGTTAGGATTACAGGCTTATTTCCTGTATAGTCAATACGTTTCAAAAAAGGAGCATTGATAAGCAATTGCTTTAAACGCCTCATAGTTCTAGAATGCTCATCAGTCCAAAAGAATTTCTTTCTTTTTCTCAATAAATCATAAAGCGGATTCGCTACATGAGCAAAGTGAGGGATCCAGATGACATAGAAAACACATGCACCTAGGAATCTCCTTACTTCACTTACATTGCGACATCTCTCAGAAATCCTACTAATGGCATCAACTTTTGTTGGATAGGGTATACGACCATAATGGCCACATAAATGCCCAACTATTAGCACTTCATTAACACCAAAAGTTGATTTCTCTAGCGAGAAAGTTAGTCCAACCTCTTCAAATCTTTCAAATATCTTTTCACAATCTGAAATATGGCTGGAAACAAACTTTCTGCAACCAGATGAATCTAAACTTTCATCCTTTTCTTTTTCCACACACCCCTTTATTGGAATATCATCAATAAAAGCCATCGTCACTTTCGGGATAAAGTCATGTAGGACCAGATTCATAGCATTCATCATGTGTGCCACAGAATTCGTGGCTCCTTGTGGTAAAGTACACATACGTATTTAACCCAAAGGAGTCTTCATCGTGGTCACATCTCGACTCTCAATTGCTAATTGAAATTGATCATACCCTGAATACAGGTCTCCCATTGAATAGATGGGCTGACCAGCAAATGCCTCGGCAAACTCATCTACGATGGGTCCCGTTCCTACATTTCTAATAGTGACTCTATTTACAAGCTGCAAATCCTGAATAAAGCGTAGCTTCCCACTCTTTTTCGGTACCGTGAACCACCTATTAGAGTATGGTGCTGAGGATGGTTCCAAGATTCTCATGGCAATCTTCTCCTTTAACAGTCTCATTAGCTCAGGTAAATGAGCCTTTGGAACTGGAATCGGACGAAGATTCCAAGGAATATGCAGTACTGTGAAAATAATCATCGGAGCTACTAACTTTGGGTCTGCACATCCTATCTCATGAGGGAATAAAGAAAAAGCTTTACCATGATGAACAATCATCTTGGTAAACTGCTCTTTTTCAATTTGAGAAAGAAATTCATCTCCAAATTTAATAAACTTCTTACTCTCATCAGTAAATATGTGACCTATCTTAGATCGATCTCTAAGAATAGGATCATTTAGTACTCTACGAAGTAAGTCATGACTATCTTTGGGTAAGGGTTGAGCTACAGGCTTTATTTTCTTTTCTACAGTTTTGTATTTAGTTTCTATGCTAATTTCATGTTCTAGGATAAATTCACTAATAATCTCATACTCTTGAATAGAGTTAAGAATTATCATATTTGATTTTAAATTTTCATAAGAAACACTTTCTAGCTCTTCTAATAAAATAGAACTTTTTAATAATTCAATTCTACTCTCAATTTTCTCGTCACTTGAAATTAATCCGGTTTGTCTGAAATATTTTTCATTTTGTTTTCTAAATGTTTTTGTAAGATTTTTCTTAGTAATATAATGCAAACTAGTTGTAGGAGTACAAATTAAGTAATCTTCAAATTTATATTCATTGATAGGCGAGACATCAAAACAACGTCCACTATTGTCTCTCTCAATAGTGGAGTCTAGCAGAAAATTTGATCATAATACGCTCTGTATTCTCTTACAGCCAGTAGATCATCACAAACATGACTGATCGAGTCAATGGGATTTCTTCTTAAGCTCTTTCTATTTCTAGTGTGGTTTGGGTAAACCGTCATAACTTGCAAAGAATCCATCCCTTATTTGGATCGAATTCTCGCATACGCTGATCCATCGTTCATTGCTTTTGTTTCCATTCTCATTTCATATATAAATGCTATCCGAGAATCACTTCATATGAACAATTATCTTGAACGAAGAAGTGAAATTCTTCTCGAACACCACCTATCATTATAGGCACATTCGCACATGCATCCAACAAAATGCCAGAGCCATTGTTAGCTGTTCTCATCTGCCAACCGTGCTCTTTATCGATTGGCCATCTAAATTTGTCAAAGAACTTTTTTGAAATCACGTTTATCTCTGACCCCGAGTCAATAAGAGCCAAAGCTAAACAGGAATCCTTCTCATCTCCGATTCTAATCTTTACTTTTGGTGTGCCTCATGCCCAGAAGGTAGAATTAAATTTACTCTCACTCTTTAGCATTTCATCATCAGGTTGTATGGGTCCTAGAAAATTTCTATTTACACTACCCGTTGTAAATTCTTCATCGTCCTCATAGTCACTTTCACTCAATGTAACTGCATCATTCATAGCTAAGGTTTCCTCTGCCACGTTTTGCATGTCTTCGTCTTGTGGCAAAGGAAAGCGTCTTCTTTTAATAAGTCGAATAAAACTGTCCTTGAACTCTGGTTTCGCTATGGAAAACACTTGCTCAAGTGACATTGTTACTTGACTTTTTAGAAGAATGTCATTTAAAATCTCCCTAGCATCATTTTTCTTTTCGAGCTCAAAAATCATAATAGCACGTGGAGCTCTTCTACCCTTTTTCTTCCCTTTCTCTTCATTTTGCTTTTGATCTTCTTTATTTTCAGGTTTAGAGGTTTCCAATTTCTTTTTGTTCTTCTTGCGATTGAACACTTTCATCGGTCGGCTTTTTGCCTTCCTTTATCATTTTTCTCTTCTCTTCTTGAGATAAATTTGATTCATCAAATTGAACTTTCTTATTAGTTTTCTTTTCATCTTCTCTCCTTTGCCTCCTAGTTACCCTCCTATCACCTTCTTCTACATCGTCCTGCACATCTTCTCGTCTCCATTTTTCCTCAACATTGGCAATGTGAGAAAAGACAGAGGATTGATCTACAGGAGATTTCCATGCGGTCTTGTATATTATCTCGTCTCTAGCTCATACCGGTGCCTCTATTGAATATGGATTTTGGCTAGGCATTGAAGAAGGCCTATCCTCGACCGGCTCTAGTATTGCAGCCGAAGTACTGGCAGCTGCATCTGATAATGTTAAATTTTTATAAAGCTTTTTCATTCCTCCTTTGCCCCAATTGACGGACAAAGGAACACGTGACCTAAAGTCACATAATCGTCTATCTATTTCCACAACTAATTGATTCGCCTTAACACTTTTTAATTCTTCACAAGCAATTGATGCGTGCTCCTGACTATCGCACCAAACACAACGCTTCACACCAGTCCATCTTCTCTCATTATTTCTTTGAAAGGGTGGCTATATAGCAAACTGAGGAGCTTGTTGTGGTACTGGCTGAAAGACTGGTTGAGGTGGAACATACTGAGGCATAACTTGTTGATTAGGCAGAGCTTGCCCTGCACCACTACTGCTAGCCCCTGGATCATTAAAGCTCATGGAGTACTAACTTGTTTATTTAAATTAGCAACCTCTTTTGAAAGAGATGCTTGCATGTTCATAACATTTTCCATCTGTTTACATAGAATATCCAATTGAAATTCTATGGGAGCTTTAGTGGCAGCTTCATTATTAGCCGTAGCCGTAGCAGCAGGCATTGGCATATCAACTTGCCTTATAGCAGGAGTCTCTCTAGGCTGCGAAGCATTAGGTTTAGCATACAAAATCGTTTGCCTTTGCTTCATTTGAGCAACAACCTCTATCTCTTTTTTGACTTTCTCCCAGTCATCAGTTAGCCTATACCTTTTTCCTGGTTCCTCTATTCGTCTTCCAATTTCGGCCCTATCTTCAGGATAAGTATCTTAAGAAAATATATAATTACATCTGGATTAATAGCATTTCTATCATCTTCGGGAAGTTGAGCTAGACGTCTCATAAACTCACCGTGAAGATGAGTTAAAGACTCATTGCTCTTAACAGTGTTTAACCACCGCAAAAAACCTTCTCGACTGTGCCGGCCAAAATCCTCGAGGTAGAACATTTTATGAAGTTCCTTTCTAAATTCCTCCCATGTTTTTTCAGCATGCTCTTGTATAGATTCTAGAATTGAACTAGAAACAACACGACTAAAGTATTTCACTAGTATATCTTCAGGTAATCCCTGGATTTGCACTTGTTCCTCAAATGCATCCAGGTATTCTGTAATGTTTAATCCAATAAATTTTCCTTTTTCTTTTAGAATAGCTTGAATTGTATGTGTCCCTTGCTTTTCTATCATCATATTCTTGAACATCTCCTCCATTTTGCGTTCTTGATAACGCTTCGAATGGAGAAGAAGTTCCCTAATAGCCGGATCTAATTGCTCTCTAAATTGCCTAAATCTATCACTAGTTGATAAAGCCAGGGATGGCTTTACCCTAGTTCTAATCTTTTACTAATTCTAATCTTTTTCTTTTTCTAAAATCTTTTTGATTTCTAAACCCTAAATTATGACTTATCTCTTATATTTACTCTTTTTGAATTTAAGTTTTTTAGAGATTTTAAATTTTTTAAACTTTTTCAATTTTAAAGGATTTTTAATAAGGTAATTTTTATAAAATAGTTTTTCTTGATTTAAGTCTTTTAGTTTACTATTAATTTCTTTAAAATTAATTTCTTTGAAAAAAATAAAAGCATTAACTATAAGTTAAAAAGAAACCTAAATTTAAACTATTTTTATGCTATAAGCTTTCTTTTTATGCAATAAAACAAACAATCTTTCTTTTTCAAAACTTAAAATCTTTTCTTTTTAATGATGCAAAAATAATAGCTTTTCCGAAAAAATGCAAATATTTAAATGCTTTAAGTAAAAATTATATTTCTTAGATACAAAAGAAAGATTCAAATACTCTTTTAATGCTAATATGAAAGTGCTTAGATCCTAGTGTAGACGAAAACAACTTTTCTTTTTAAGTGATGTGTGTAAACTAAAAATAAAGAACTTAAAATAAACACCTTACTTGATAATATCTTTGCTGAAGAGGTTCAAAAGTGAACGTTAAAACAATCTTAAACACAAAACTAAAATGACCATGAATATATCTTGATTCTCTTGAACGTTGAGGGGGGGGGGTTTGAAACGATGAAGCTCCACCAGTTGGAAATCCTTCTTCCACGGTTTTGTCACAGCTTCAATCTTCAACTTTCCTGCATACAAGAAGAAGATAAAATTAAATTAAAACTGAAAATACAACGTAAGTTCTAGGCACACTATCGTCACGTTTCACGTCGGGTTCACCAAAGCTGTCGAAGAGGGGTGTGAAGGGAGGCTGACGTTCATCTACAAGAATCACGCTAACCTAACCGTGTGACTGAACGCAGGGCGCCTATAAGTATGCCTAGGGCCTTCGGTTGCTTTTTTCAGTTTAGGTGTGATAAAAACTATAGATTTCTAATTTATGGGAGTGCAAATTAAAAACTATTTTTTTTTTTTTAGACTAAGAGTCGTAAGGACGAGCGTTTCTATATCTTTCTATAGCTTCTAATTGATAAGACAAAACTCAATTCTCACTTGTAATTTTATCTTTAACAAAGTCAACTTCTTCGTTTTCAATTTGATTTGAGTTAGGTTTTCTAACTAAATTAGGTGGGAATAAGTCTTTCTTGTCCTCCGGTTCTGGTAAAACTATGGTAATTAAAGGTAAAATTCTAGAAATAAGACGATCGTAATCTAAGGTGTGTAAAGTTTCGTTAACTACTTTATCTTTAATAATTTCAATTATTATATTTTCATTATTATTCGAACTATCAATTGAAGTCGGAAGTAGTGTACCTATAATTAAGTTTTCTGATTCTTGGTTATTAATATCAGAATCGTTTGTAGATACTAGTTTAGAACTACTTGTAGATCCTATCTCTTTAGACATACGAAATAAAAAAGTAAAGATCTCAATTAATTTTCAGAGAAACAGTATGAAGAATTTCAAAATCAATCTTTTTTAAGCCTATACAAATCTTAATTATATCGAAAAGTGGAAGTGCTAGAAATCTTTAGGATTTTAAGCCTATACAAAGGTTTATCATAAGTGCTAATACAATTCTCTTAATAGATAATCCTATACAACTTAATAAACAATCTTCAAATATCATAATTTCGTGATCTTGAAATCTCGTATGCTTGTGTTCTCGTATTCTCCTTTGTAATCTCTTCAATGATCTGCAGATGATTCATTAACAAAAAACATAAGTATGTTTTTAATTAGCATAAAACACTCATTAATTTAGCATTCATAACTTAAACCTATACTAATACATGTATATAAAAACTTCTAACTACCTAACTTTCATGCATTTGAAGACATCTATGCAAACACACATTTGTTTATATGCAAACATGCATCAATTAACTTGTATTTAATATGTATTCACTAACTTACGTTTAACATTCATTAACATATACATGCATTATTTTACATTCTTACATGCATGCTTACCTACCTTAACATACACATGCATACATAAACTCATCCATACTTGCACATGCATACTCAAACACATACTATATGCATATAATTATGCATACATACTCATATGCCCATGCATAAACACACATGCATTCAATCATGCATACATAAACTCATACTAACATGCATACACTCATGCAAACATGCATACATACTTGCATTCAAGAATTAATTCATAGCAGTATACTTAATGTAGTCGAACATGAGTAGTTCATTCATCAGATAAACATGAATGTGTTATGGTTCGAACTTATTCACCTCAACGTCAAACATCTCCTATATATTACCTAACAGCCAGCGTCATATAGATTATCCTCTTTTGATGATTATATCTAAGTCTTCAGGATGATAACACAGAAATCCATGTTCCATCCGCCTAACTTATACTTGCAAACTCCAAAACTCTCTCTCTATCTGTCAAAAGGTAAGGACAGAGCATGATGGCATATGCCTGTGTACGCATGGAGAAAAAATGTGCATAACCTCATAGCCTCCTTCTCTTTGATCCTTGCACAAACACCTGCAATAGAGATTTGCCATGAGCGATCAAAAAGAAGTATCGCTCTACACTGAAGATCCTTTAGGCCCATGGGCACTCAACATAGACAACACATTGCTGCTCTTGGCAAGTAAAAGACAAACCATTGTATTAAAAATGCAAAGCCTCATCTTCGTAACACATAGATGAAACCCAAAAAGTGCATAACTCAGTCATGTAACTCATAAGCCACGTAAACTACGACTTTCATAATCTGTAACAATCGTCACACCAGCAGACACCATAGAAAACAACATACATTGATATTATTGTAATCAGAGAAAAACTTCGCACGCATAGGAGCTAGGAAGTCACATGGCGGCATTTCTCAATGAAAAAAGAGATTTCCAATGCCTTAACTGTCTCTGTCATGAATCGTGGACTAACTCATATTTCATCATCTCTCTATCTCTACATAACTCTCTTCTTTCCACCTTGTTCTAATGCGCGTAGCCAGACAGATGGAAATGTCAATCCGCTTGCGCCAAATACTTAATTTCTCCTCTCTATACGCGATTTCTTATCTAAAATAGCTTCAATCTACAATAACCAGATGGGAAAAGAGAATTTAAAGCTTCTCTATCTCTGTCTCTCACGAGCTCTTTGCTTGTCGTAGTTCAGAATAGAGTGAGGTATTTCTCTCTGTTGTGAGTTCTTTTACTATTTACGTAGATCCTGGAGATAAACGACTCTCCCACTCTACATGTAAGCAAACAGACTAATTTCCTAAGTATTTACCTTTCTACCTCCATGACACACAGTAGCTAACAGTGTTCTCTCTAGGCTCACGCGTCTATATCTGCTCATTTCTCTCTATAACATGCACGGACCGTCTCTTTCTTTTTGGCACATCAAAAGCCAATTATAACAGTCCAAGAAGGAGGGGAAAACCCAATCTCTCTCTCTCCCTCTTGTCGCGATGCATAAACATGATCGCCATCTCTCTCTCAACATTGATCCTTGCACAGGCTTCCATTATTGCCTACTCTTTGTATCGCCTCTCCACTGTTTCTATCTCTCTGAGCTCTCATAGGTGTCAATCTCCTTTCAAACTGCGAAAGAGACTCTCAATCTCAGAGAGTCTGTAAGAAAGACCTCCATCAAACCTACCAGCGTTGATTTTGCACAGAACTAAAAACTTCTCTCTCCATATCGTCTACCAAAACCAAGGTGCACGTAAATCTCTCTCTTTACAGAGGGAGCATCGGAATTCTCCAACAACACCATATTTTCTACCATCACTTGTTTACGCTTTTCTATGCAATTCCTCAGAATACTCTCTTTGTCAATCGATCACTTTGAGCTACTCCATCGCCGGTCTCTCTCTCTCTCTCTACGTTGAGGCGAGGCCAATCTCTCCTGGTGGTCTTTCTCTGCAACATGCACAAGCAACGAGGCATCTACAATCTCTCTCTCTCTCTCTCTCTCTCTCTCTCTCTCTCTCTCTCTCTCTCTCTCTCTCTCTCTCTCTCTCTCTCTCTCTCTCTCTCTCTCTCTCTCTCTCTCTCTCTCTCTCTCTCTCTCTCTCAGAAGAACCCGTACCTGCAGATGATTCATTAACCAAAAACGTACTCACCCAATCATTTAAATAGACAAATGCACACACAGATATGCACTAACTCACAATCAGTTAACTCACACACTTCACCAGCTTTCTCATGCACACTCATACATACTTTCACCTCATCATACACACGATTCTTAGTTAACTCACTCATACGCATTTATCTAAATTTACGTATGCACAATTTTCCTCTTATTTTATAAAAATGATATAATCATAAATCTATTGAATTAAATATATTAGGTTATTTTAAACTTAGTTTTTTATATAAATTTTATATATGATTAAACATTAAAGCTTAAAATTAGTGTTTTTAGGAACTAAATTATATAATAAAACAATATTTTTTCTTATTTATTACCCACATATATATATGTTTATACTAATGTTTAGACAAACAAAAAACACATACTCATAAGGACATCAGTGCATACAAATATATCTTTTTAGGTATACATATGTAAATACACATATATGACAAAAACTATTCTCATTCACTCTCATAGATATATAACTAAATAGCTCCATTAAGTGCATTACACATAAACATATAGGTTCACAACCCTATAATCATAGGAACATATAACTATCTTTTAATAGCTAACCTCATATGATCCTAAACACACACAAACTCTCACATTTGGGTAAATAGGTATAGATGTTCTCATTTACATGATTATTCATGAACTTACATGGGTACAAACTCAGAGTTAATCCCACTTATCATATACAATAGAAGTTCTCATAACATATGTAAATAAGTACTTAGAGTGAATCATACTCAACACATTTAGAAGTTTCTAGAATTTATGAATAAGTAAACATATTGGATTTAACCCACATATATCGTAGGGTGCTAGACCTTTTCTTAAGGAATACATTCACATAAATGAATTCAACTCTTGAAGCATACCTAAAGCTAAGATATATTCTCAACAACATGAAAGTTCATATGCATAAATATAAACATTAGAATTAACAAATATTATCATACATTCTTACCTATTCTCTTGCATCTACATACATACACATATATGTTTCTATTATCTTTAACTAATAGAAATGAGGTCTTCTCTTAATTCGGCTCTTCTTGTTTTTGTTATCTGCAGGTACTCAAGGGAAAATTAGTCAATTTAAATTAAAACATTAAAATAAATACGAGAGAGAGATATCATTTAACCGACTTTAAAGCAAATGATTTTTATTTTTCCATATGACAATTCGAGTGAGGAAATCCTTCCGACAACGTGCTCTTGTATACTTTCTAGAATTGAGCTAGAAACAACTCGACCAAAATATTTGACTAAAACATCATTAGGTAAACCTTGGATTTGCACTTGCTCCTCAAATGCATCCAGGTATTATGTAATGTTTAAGCCAGTGAATTTGCCTTTTTCTCTTAAAATGGCTTGGACTATGTGTGTTCCTTGCTTCTCAATCATCATATTTTTTAACATCTCCTCCATTTTGCGTTCTTGATAACGCTTTGAATGGAGTAAAAGATCCCTAATGGCAGGTTCTAATTGTTCCCTAAACTGCCTATACCTATCACTAGTTGATAAATCCAGGGATGTTGGCTTTACCTAATCCTAGGCTTTACTAGTACTAACTTCTTTTCTTAAATATTTTTGTTTCCTAAATTTATACTTATCTCTTTATCTTAATATTTTGAATTTATAAGTAGATTTTTCTTTTACTTTTCAAAGTTTTTAATTTTTTAGAGCTTTTTAGAGCTTAAATTTTTAAACCTTTTTAATTCTAAAGGTTTCTTTAATAAAGTAGATAAATTCTATAAAATATATTTTCTTGATTTAGATCTTTTGGTTTTCTTTACAAAAATTATAATTAATTTCCTTAATAATATTTTCTTTGATTGATTTTGGATAAAACAAGAAAGAAATAAAAGCAACAACTCTAAATTAAAAGAACCTAGATCTAAAACCCTTTTTATGCTGTAAAATTCTGTTTATGCAATGAAAGAAACAAACAATCTTTCTGTTTCAAAATAAGATCTTTCCTGCCAGCAGGATCAAACTATGGCGTTGCCTCTCCCCTAATGGAGACCCTTGTGTAGAGAGATGGGTGGGACTCACTTGCGATAGCGCTGGTCAGATGAGTGTGTAGGCAGAGAGAGGGACCGAGAGAAAGAAAGAGAGAAAGAGAGAGAGAGAGAGATGCAGACATATTGATGGTAGTGACAGGCGACCGAATATGAGAAAGAGAGAGAGTGTGAGAGAGAGAGAGAAAGAGAGAGATAGAGAGAGAACAAGATGGAGAAGGGCATTCAGATGCTCTGATTAGATCGATGTTTTTACTTCCCTTCACATGGAGCGCTTTTGTACTTCTGCAACACTACATGGAGAAGGAGAAGCCTTTGGAAAAAAAGATTGGAGTCTGGAGCGATTGGAGAAGCGTAGACTGATTGAAGGATAGTGAAGTGTCAGAGAGAGAGAGAGAGAGGTCGTAGATCCTTAATTCTTGAGTGTACAATTTGTCATCATACGTTCCATGAGCTAGCATGAAAACACCATTGTGGGATGTGTGTGTGTGTATGAGAGAGAGAGAGAGAAAGAAAGAGAGAGAGAGAGAGAGAGAGAGACTGCATGTTTACTAAATGTGTAATGCATATGTGTGCATGCATGTATGCATGTGTGCATGTGCATATGTTGTGCATGTGTATGCATGTAATGTGCATGTATGCATGAGTGTGTGCATGTTAGTATGCATGTATGTATGCATGATTTTATGCATGTTAGTATGAGTGCATGTATGCATGAGTGTATGCATGTTAGCATGAGTGTATGAATGTTAGTATGATTGTATGAATGTTAGTATGAGTTTATGTATGCATGATTGTATGCATGTTAGTATGAGTGCATGTATGCATGAGTGTATGCATGTTAGCATGAGTGTATGCATGTGAGCATGAGTTAGTTGTGCATGTATGCATAAGTGTATGTATGCATGTGCATATCTATTTGAGTATGATGTGCACAAATATGTATGCATGTAAGTTAAGAAGTTAGGAGTGCATATGTGCATGTGCATGTATGATAGTGTTAGAAAAGTGTGCATGTGTGCAAAAATGATGTTTACATATGCATGAAAGTTAGGAAGTTAGAAGTCTATGTATAAATGCATGTGAATAAATGCATTATATGTATGAGCATACATATGTGCATATAATAATATGCATGTTAAAAAATAATATTTGTATGTAAGCATATGAGTATATAGTTATATATACATTAGAAGATTAATTAACATGTGTTAGCATAGGTTTAAGTTATGTTAAGTATTGAATGTTAGATTAATAAATGAGTGTTTTATGATAATTAAAAGCATACTTATGTTTTCCTAATAGTTCTTAGTGTAGATCATTGTAAAGAGATTTTGATGAGCATTGAAGAAGATTGGATGAGATTACGAGATTGAAGTTGCATATGATATTTAGAAATATAAATTTGTGTAGGAATATTCTCTGGAAATTGTATTAGAACTTATTATAAGCTTTTGTATAGGCCTAAAAATTGATCTTAAAGTTTTTCATACTTTCACTTTACGATTTAATTAATTTTTATATATTCCGCTTTCATATGTCTAAGAATTTAGCATCAACAAGCGGATCTGTTACTGATAATAAAGAATTAGTTAACTCTTTTGATTTAGGAACGCTTCTACCGTCACCTATTGAAAGTATGATTAGTAACGAAAGTGAAGGAATAGAAATAATTAAAGACCAAATCGTTAATGAGACTTTACGTACGGTAGATACGGTAGAATACGATCATAACGTATCCAGGGTTTTGCCTTTACTTTCAATAGTTTTACTGGAACCTGAGAATAAAGAAGATTTGTTTCCACCCAATTTAAAAAGAAATACTAATTCAAAACAAAACGAAAACGTGGTAGTTGATATAATTAAAAATAGAATAACTAGTGAAGAGTTAGTTTTTCCTTCATATTTAGACGCTTTAGCCAAATATAGGAACGCACTTCCTTACGACCCGTAGTGTTCTACTTTTCATGAATTCAAATATTTCTTCCACAAGTAAAACTCCAATAAAAAAGAAAATAGATAACTCTTTCATTTTAAATACACTTTTACCTATTCCATTAGAAAATAATACTGCTCAAGTTAATGAAAACAAGGATAATATTGAAGAAGTAGAAAAAGTGAAAGATCTTATTGTAATTGAAACTTTATACTCTTCACCTTACGATTATAGAGTATCTACATTTAAAACTTTTTGTTCAACTACTTTTCTTGAATCTGACGAAAAAGAAATCTTATTTTCACCTTCCCCTAAGAGGAAAAATCAATATGAAGAGGAACTGTTTTTTGCAGCATATCAAAACGCTAGAAATATACTTTCATAAGAATCTTAGTTCTTAAATTAAACTTAAATAGATTAAAAACCTCTAGCTTTTATCACCCAAAAACTGAGAACTCAACCCAAATCCTGAAGCATACTAAAAAACACCCTACATGTAGTCACATGGTTAGGTTCGCGTGAATCTCTTGGATGAGCGTCTGCCTCCCTTCACACTCCTCTATGACAACATTGGTGAACCCGACATGAAGCGTGACGATAGTGTGCTTAGGGTTTTTTGTTGTATTTTTTAGTTTTATTCTAAATAATTAAGTTTATCTTCTTCTTGTATCTAGGAAAGTGAAGAAAGAAGCTACAATGAAGCGTGAAGTTTTTGTTGCTTACTTCTTCCCTGTTGAGGGTTGGTCTTATGACCTGAGCGCCTCCACGGGAAGAAGGATATCTAACCGGAGGAGCTTCGTCACTTCACCTCCCCCCATCAACATACAAGAAGATCAAGACTTTTTCACATTCACTTTTAGCTTTGTATTTAGAATTTATTAAAAAAGTTTGTAAAAATATATCACGTGCACTTTAGAACCTCTACATCAAGCAAACTTCAAGTAAGGTATTTTTCAAGTTCCTTTTAGTTCATTCACACCACTAAAAAAGAAGGTTGTTTTTTGCACTAGAAATAAGGCACTTTCATACTTGCATTGAAAGAGCATTGAAACATTTCTTTTCATTTAGGAAAGATAGTTTTGTTTAAAGCACTTAAACATCCTCATATTAGATCTTAGAAAGTTTTATAAAAAGATTATTTTTTTTACAACACCAAAAAGGAAAGATTTTATTTTGAAACATAAAAATTGTTTGTTTCTTTCATTGCACAAAAAGAATTTTATAGCATAAAAAGGGTTTTAGATTTAGGTTCTTTTGATTTAGAGTTGTTGCTTTTATTTCTTTCTTTTTTTATCCAAAATCAATCAAAGAAAATATTATTAAGAAAATTAATAGTAATTTTTGTTAAAAAAACCAAAAGATCTAAATCAAGGAAATATATTTTATAAAATTTATCTACTTTATTAAAGAAACCTTTAGAATTAAAAAGGTTTAAAAATTTAAGTTCTAAAAAGTTCTAAAAAATTAAAAACTTGAAAAGTAAAAGAAAAATCTACTTATAAATTCAAAAGATTAAGATAAAGAGATAAGTATAAATTTAGGAAACAAAAATATTTAAGAAAAGAAGTTAGTACTAGTAAAGCCTAGGATTAGGTAAATCCAACATCCTTGGATTTATGAACTAGTGATAGGTTTAGGCAGTTTAGGAAATAATTAGAACCTGCCATTAGGGATCTTCTACTTCATTCAAAGCATTATCGAGAATGCAAAATGGAGGAGATGTTCAAAAATATGATGATTGAGAAGCAAGGAACACGCATAGTCCAAGCCATTTTAAGAGAAAAAGGCAAATTCACTAGCTTAAACATTACAGAATACCTAGATGCGTTCGAGGAGCAAGTGCAAATCCAAGGTTTACCTGATGATGTTTTAATCAAATATTTTGGTCGACTTGTTTCTAGTTCGATTCTAGAAAGTATACAAGAGCATGCCAATAAACCTTGGGAAGAATTTAGAAAAAAATTACATAAGATGTTCTATCTTGAGGACTTTAGTCAGCATAGTCAGGAAGGATTTTTGCGTTGGATAAATTCTTTAAAGAGTAATGAGTCCTTATCTTCATGGTGAGTTTATGAGATGTTTAGCTCAAGTCCCCGAAGAGGATAGAAACACACTAAATCCAGATTTGATTATATATTTTCTTAAGATACTAAGTTCTGAGGATAGGGATGAGATTGAGAGACGTATAGAAGAGCCAGGCAAAAGCTATGGCCTGACTGACGACTGGGAAAAAGTAAAAAGAGAAAAAGAGGTTGTTGCTCAAATGAAGCAAAGGCAAATAGTTTTGTATGCTAGACCTAATGCTTCTCAGCCTAGGGAGATTCCTGCTGCAAGGCAAACTGACATGCTAATGCCTACGACTATGGCTACGGCTAACAATTCAGTTGCCACTAAAGCTCCAATAGAATTTCAACTACATATTCTATGTAAGTAGATGGAGAATGTCATGAACATGCAGGCATCTCTTTCAAAAGAGGTTGCCCAATTTAATAACAAGCTATACTCCATGAGCTTTAATTATCCTGGGGCTAGCAATAGTGGTGTAGGGCAAGCACCACCCATGCAACCAGTTATACCTCAATACATTCCTCCTCAACCAGTCTTACAGCCAGCTCCACAGTTTGCTGCTCAGCCATCCTTTCATAGAAATAATGAAAAAAGAGGGATGGCGGAAAGCAATGTGTATGGTGTGATAGTCAGGAGCATGCAACTTATGCATGTGATGAATTAAAAAGCGCAAAGGAAAAACAATTAGTTGTTGAAATTGATAGAAGATTGTGTGACTTTAGATCATATCTTCCTTTATCTGTCGATTGGGGCAAAGGAGGAATGAAAAAGTTATATGAAAACTTAATAATCTCTAATGCAACTGCTAGTACCTCGGTTGCTAGATTAGAGTCAATCAATGATAGACCTCTTTCTACGCCTAGCCAAAATCCTTATTCAATTGAGGCACTGGTACGAGCTAAAGATGAGATAATGTATAAAACTGTATGGAGATCTCCTGTAGATCAAGCCTCTGTTTATTCTCACATTGCCAAGGTTGAGGAAAAACGGAGACAAGATGATATGCAGGATGATGTAGAGGAAGGAGATAGGAGAGTGACTAGGAGACAGACGAGAGAGGATGAGAAGAAAACTGATAAAAAAGTACAATTGGAGGATACAAATTTATCTCAAGAGGAGAAAAGAAAGATGATAAAGGAAGGCAAAAGGCCAACAGATGAAAATATTCAATCACAAGAAGAACAGAAGAAATCTGAAAAAGAAAATTCTAAAACTGAAAATAAAGATGACCAAAAACAAAGTGAAGAGAAAGGGAAAAATAAGGGTAGAAGAGCTCCACAAGCTATAATGATTTCGGAGCTCGAGAAGAAAAACGATGCTAGCAAAATCTTAAATGATATTCTTCTAAAAATTCAAGTAACAATGTCTCTTGAACTAGTGTTTTCAATTACAAAGCCTGAGTTCAAGGACAGTTTTATTCGACTGATTAGAAGGAGATGTTTTCCATTGCCACAAGATAAGGATATGCAAGATGTGGCGGAAGAAACTCTAGCTATGAATGATGCAGTCATATTAAGTGAGAGTGATTATGAAGAAGATGAAGAATTTACAACTGGAAGTGTAAATAGAAATTTTTAAGGACCGATACAACCTGATGATGAGATGTTAAAAAGTGAAAGTAAATTCAATTCTACCTTCTGGGCACAAGGCACACCAGAAGTGAAAATTAGAATTGGAGATGAGAAGGATTCCTTTTTAGCTCTGGCTCTCATTGACTCGGGGTCAGAGATAAACGTTATTTCAAAGAAGTTTTTTGACAAATTTAGATGGCCAATCGACAAAGAGCATGGCTGGAGAATGAGAACAGCTGACAATGGATCTGGCATTTTATTAGGTGCATGTGCGAATATGCTTATAATGATAGGTGGAGTTCAAGAAGAGTTTCACTTCTTCGTTGAAGATAATTGTTCGTATGAAGTAATTCTCGGGCAGCCATTAAAGCTGAGATGAGAATGGAAACAAAAGCAATGAACGACGGGTCAGCGTATGCAAGAATTCGATCCAAATCAGGGATGGATTCTTTGCAAGTTATGAGAGTCTGCCCAAATTGCACTAGAAATAGAAAGAACTTAAGAAGAAGTCCCATTGACTCGATCAGTCATGTATGTGATGATCCACTGGCTGTAAGAGAATATGGGGCATATTATGATCAAAATTTCTACTAGACTCCACTATTGAGCAGGACAATAGTGGACATTGTTTTGATGTCTTGCCTAACGATGCACATAAATTTGAAGATTACTTAGTTTGTACTCCTATGACTAGCTTACATTATATTACTAAAGAAAACCTTACAAAAACAGTTAGAAAACAAAATGAAAAATATTTTAGAAAATCAGGATTAATTTTAAGTGATGAAAAAATCGAGTGTATAATTGAACTCTCAAAAAGTTCTACTTTATTAGAAGAGCTGGAAAATGTTTCTCAAGAAAACAAATCTGATTATTCTTAACTCTATTCAAGAATATGAGATTATTAGTGAATTCATCTTAGAACATCAAGTTAGCATAGAAACCAAATATAAAACTGTAGAAAAGAAAATAAAGCATGTAGCTCAACCGTTATCCAAAGATACTCGTGATATATTTCGACGAGTATCAGATGACCCTATACTTAGAGATTGATCTAAGATAGGTCATATATTTACAGAGGAGAGTAAGAAATATATTAAATTCGGTGATGAATTTCTTTCTCAAATAGAAAAAGATCAGTTTACAAAGATGATTGTTCGTCATGGTAAAGCATTTTCTTTATTCCCACATGAGATAGGATGTGCAGACCCAAAGTTAGTAGCTCCGATGATTATTTTCACTGTACCACACATTCCTTGGAATCTTCGTCCGATACCAGTCACAAAGGCTCATTTACCTGAGCTAATGAGACTGTTAAAGGAAAAGATTTCCATGAGAATCTTGAAACCATCCTCATCACCATACTCCAATAGGTGGTTCACAGTACTGAAAAAGAGCGGGAAGCTACGCTTTATCCAGGGTCTGGAGCCTGTGAATAAAGTCACTATTAGGAATATAGGAATGGGTCCCATTGTAGATGACTCGTTTATCAAGGCATTTGTCGGTCATTCCATCTATTCAATGGAAGACCTATATTTAGGGTATGATCAGTTTCAATTAGCGATTGAGAGTCGAGATGTGACCACGATGAAGACTCCTTTAGGTCTAGTACACATGTGTACTTTACCACAAGGAGCAACGAATTATGTGGCACACGTGATGAATGCTATGAATCTGGTTTTACATGACTTTATCCCAAAAGTGACAATACCTTTTATTGATGACATTCCAATAAAAGGGTGGGTGGAAAAAGAAAAATATGAAAATTTAGATTCATCTGGTTGTAGAAAGTTTGTTTCCAGCCATATTTAAGATTGTGAAAAGATATTTGAAAGTTTTGAAGAGGTTGGATTAACTTTTCTCCCTAGAGAAATCTACTTTTGGTGTTAATGAAGTGCTGATAGTTGGTCATTTATGCGATCATTATGGTCGTAGGCCTTATCCAGCAAAAGTTGATGCCATTAGTAGGATTTCTGAGCGATGTCGCAATGTTAGTGAAGTAAGGAGATTTCTAGGAGCATGTGTTTTTTATGTCATTTGGATCCCTCACTTTGCTCATGTAGCGAACCCACTTTATGATTTATTAAGAAAAAGAAAGAAATTCTTTTGGACTGATGAGCATTCTAGAACAATGAGACACATTAGGGGAAAAAATGAACCCTGAATGGGCCTTTTAGCTTGAGGGTTGATTAGTGATGGACCAATGAGAAGAGGGTGGTGGCCACACTCTAGTCCCTTAATCACATAGACTAGGCATAGGCTTTCCTTGGTTTTGTGTGGTCAAAGGAGGAAAAAACCACTAGATCTAGTAGTTTTAGACATGAATGGTTTTCGAATTGCTTGGGAATCAATTTCAGCCGCTATATTGGCTAGATGATCCAAGGGATGATGTGAAAGCACAAAAGTCAAGGTGGCATTCAACATGGGCCCTTGGATTGGCCTTTTTATCAATGGGCAAGATTGATTTCCTCCTACAAAAGGCACCATTAAATATGGACCCTTGGATTGAGGCTAAAATCGGACGTAGATCCTTCAAAACAAGGAAGTTTGAGTGCCTCCATTATGGACCATAGGATGCATAGAAGATCTGATGGCTATGATTGAAGCCCCCAAAGGAAAAAGCGCCTTTTAACCTCCTCCATCAGATCAAAGTCCAATCCAATGGCTCATGGCAGCTCCGATTTCTACATCAGCCCCAAATGCGGTATGCCCTTGGATTTGTCTTGATCTAAGGGCTGAAAAACATGCAGAGAGAATCAAAAAACATGGGAGAGGTCCCTTTAACATCATTACCTTGTCAGATACTCTCTCACTAAAGTTACATCCATTTGAATATGAGCCATTGATTTCAAGCATCCAAAGGCCTCAAATTCTTCCTTTTTAGAATTCGAATACAATATTTTGGAGAATAATATTTTATTTGGAAATACCACTAGTGGTTTTGCAAGCCCCCTTAATCTCCTAGATTAAGCTTCTTAATACAAATCCTTAGAAGGCCCATGCAAGGCTCATTTTTTCCCTAATGATATAAAGCAATTGCTTATCAATGCTCCTATTTTGAAACGTATTGACTATATAGGAAATAAGCATGTAATCCTAACCATTGACACTAGTCCTATTAGTATAGGCTCGGTCATTGGACAAGATGAGGAGGAGGAACAAGGGTATGCAGTTCGCTTCGGAGTGAAGATCTTACATGACACTCAAAGGAATTATCCTCAAATTAAGAGAGAATTATGGGGATTAGTTACAGCTTTAAAAAAAGATAAGGAATACTTTATAGGAGCTAATGTACTAATAGAGATTGACTGTCTTTCGTTAATAGGTTTAATAGCTAATTTTTCATCTCCAGATATAGCTATGTTACGATGGGTAGCCTTCATTAAATTTATTAACCCTGCTTTTGTACATATTGCCGGTAAACATAACACCGTTGTTGATATGCTCTCAAGAGCAAAGTTCGACAATGATAGTGAAGCAATAGATAATCATATAAATTTAATAAATTATGAAACATCTACCTATACATATGAGAGATTTAGAGAAGATGATTATGAAGGAGAATGGCGAGACATAGGATTCTATCTGAGTTCGTTTCAGCCTCTTCCAAGCTGATCTTCAAAAAGATTCCGGAACATCAGGAAGAAGTCTTTCAACTTCTTCTTGAAAGATGGATATCTTTGGAGACATGCTAGAGGAAAGGTAAGAAACCCACAAAAAGTACTAGGCTTAAAAGCTTTTCAAGTTTAAGTTATGCAAGAGATGCATGAAAGCCTTTGGGCTGGTCATAAAGGTTTTGTAGCTACATATGAGAAAATTAGGGAAAGCTACTGGTGGCCAAGGATGTATGTAACTGTTTGAGAATTTGTGACCACTTGTATTACGTGCCAGTTACATTCCTCTGTCAAGCATAGAGACCCTCTTCACCCGACCTATCCACCTTATATTCACTAGAAGTGGGTAGTCGACCTTGTGACCATGCCTAAAAGCAATAGTGGTATGAGATACATTGTTCTTGCACGAAAAGATTTGACAAATCACGTCAAGGGTAGAGCACTTCGTTCCAATACTACTTATAATGTATGTGTATTCCTTTTAGAAGAAATATTATCCAGATTTGGATATGTAGAAAAAGTAGTAGCAGGTCGAGGTGATTTAGATGCTAGAGAGGCGAAAGAATTCTTTGCACATCATGGAATTCGATTGTCTCTTATAACTGCCTATAATCCAGAAGCAAATGGAAAAATAGAACAAGGGCATCCTTCCATAGTGAAGGCTATTTCGAAAGCTTTCCATGGAGAGATTGGATGACGACCAAAATATCTCCCATTTGCTCTTTAGGCTGATAGGATGACGTACATGAGAACAACTGGTTTTATACCGGCTGAACTCATGTACTGTCAGAAATCGATATTTCCCGTACATACTCAGATAGTTAATTGGATGAATTTAAATTGGAAAGATAATGTTTCAAGAGAGGAATTATTAGCGCTTAGGATTAAACAACTAAAACAAGGTAACGAAAATCTAAAAGAAGCAATTAAAAAATTAAAAACATCACGACTAAAAAATATATTTTGATAAGAAATATCCACTAATGCCACAAACAATAGAGAGTGGTGATCGGGTGCTTGTATATGATAGTACTTTTGATACTCAATACGATGCACGCCGTAAACTAACTAAACGTTGGTTTGGACCTTAGTTGTTGTTTCTGTTTTTGAGACAGGTACTTATAAATTATGAGAATTCGATGGTTTTGTGTTAAGAAATTTGATTGCATGGAAAAGAATAAAGTTGTTTAAAAGAAGAGAAAGCAATAAGTTCGAGTTGGACGATGACTTTCTAGAGGACAAAGATGAAGACGAAGAATAACCAGGTGAATTAATTCTAATTATTCTTACTATTAATTTTTTCTCTTCATGCATTTCATAAATAAGGTTTTATTTGTTTCTGATATAAAGAGAAAATTTATTAAAATTACGTAAATAATAAACAAGAAATTAAAGTAGGAATATGTATATAGGTTGAAAGTTTGATTTAGGGAACTTATAATGCGTTGTGAAGATAGGAGACAGGAACACTTGAACTACAACCTTTAGTAAAAGAGAAATTTACTTTATACCAGTAGACTTCTATACTTTTTGAACCCGTTTAGCAAATGAGATCCTAGTTTTGGCTGTAGCATATTTCTAGATCCTCTGCTCTGATTAGGGGTTAAGCCTTTCTCCTTAAACAAAAAAGTTGTGAAAAAAAATAAGAAAATAGAAAAATGAGACCATCAAGCTGTATATATTAATGGCTACTGCAAGATGGAAAAAAAGAAAAAAAAAGAAAGAAGAAAAGAAAAGAAAAAAAAGTACAAAGAAAAAGAAAAAGAAAAATATGATTCAGTTGTGGTCTGGAAACCACTTAGTCTCTGCCTTGAGAATTTTTCAGCTGATATTTTTTGCTAATTCAAGAGATGAGGAGGGTGGATCTCTTTCTGTTTCTTTTCCTCTATGTGTTGACAGCCTTGTTTCGTGCTGGAATCCCCATCGCTCATGCAGAACTTCAGCCGGATCAAACTATGGCGTTGCCTCTCCCCTAATGGAGACCCTTGTGTAGAGAGATGGGTGGGACTCACTTGCAATAGCGCTCGTCAGATGAGTGCGCAGGCAGAGAGAGGGAGCGAGAGAAAGAAAGAGAGAAAGAGAGAAGAGAGAGAGATGCAGACATAGTGATGGTAGCGACAGGCGGCCGAATATGAGAAAGAGAGAGAGGGTGTAAGAGAGAGAGAACAAGATGGAGAAGGGCAATCAGATGCTCTGATTAGATCGATGCTTTTACTTACCTTTGCATGGAGCGCTTTTGCACTTCTGCAACACTACATGGAGAAAGAGAAGCCTCTGGAAAAAAAGATTGGAGTCTGGAGTGATTCGAGAAGCGTAGACTGATTGAAGGATAGTGAAGTGTCACAGAGAGAGAGAGAGAGTAGATCCTTAATTCTTGCGTGGACAGTTTGCCATCATATGTTCCATGAGCTAGCATGAAAACGCCATTGTGGGATATGTGTGTGTGTGTGTGAGAGAGAGAGAGAGAGATTTTGTGCAGATGGGGAGAATTGCGTGTGTGCATGTTGCATATGTTGCTAGAGTAGGCTCACCAGAGCAACTTCACGCGTTTTAGGTTGTGCGCAGTGGTTGATGATGAACTCAGAACGATAGTGCTTCATACTGTAGCTCCCAATGTAGTTCTCTTGTGTCATTGAATGTCATAGGGTTCACACGCGGTGTGCTCGTCTTGTTTAGAGCTCCAATTTATTCATATAAAGTACTGCTGTGCAAGTCACAAATGGACGTTCAGGTCATCATCTGCTCTAGAAGGTGTTACGCACATAATAGAAAAGATGGACATTGAAAATGTGCTTATTTATTTATGAGATAGGTAAGGCAAATGAGATTTAAGACAAAACTTATTTACATGATGGATGTCGGTTGGCCCTATGCTCATAGATTCTAGATCCTTGAGTGTACAATCTGCCGTCATACGTTCCATGAATGAAAACACCATTGTAGCGTATGTGTGTGTGAGAGAGAGAGAGAGACTGCATGTTTACTAAATGTGTAATGCATATGTGTGCATGCATGTATGCATGTGTGCATGTGCAAATGTTGTGCATGTGATGTGCATGTATGCATGAGTGTATGCATGTTAGTATGATTGTATGAATGTTAGTATGAGTGTATGTATGCATGATTGTATGCATGTTAGTATGAATGTATGCATGAGTGTATGCATGTCAAGTGCATGTATGCATGAGTGAATGCATGTTAGTATGAATGTATGCATGAGTGTATGCATGTCAAGTGCAGGTATGCATGAGTGTATGCATGTTAGCATGAGTGTATGCATGTATGCATGATTGTATGCATGTTAGTATGAGTGCATGTATGCATGAGTGTATGCATGTTAGAATGAGTGTATGCATGTTAGAATGAGTGTATGCATGTATGCATGATTGTATGCATGTGAGAATGAGTGCATGTATGCATGAGTGTATGCATGTTAGCATGAGTGTATGCATGTATGCATGATTGTATGCATTTGTTCTCTTGACAGTTAAAATGCTAGTGTGTTAAGACGAGGATCTCATTGAGCCTTTTGTCTTGGGTCAAGACTGGATCTATGATCATGCAGTCAACCTAAACCTAAGAAGTGGACTTCTTCAGGTCTGGGTCAATCAAAACCACATTACACGTGAGTTAGAAAATGAAGCACTCAAGGAACTAGGAAAGGCACACACTCCTGGTCCTTCCAGGAGTACACGTGAAGATGAGGATGCTATTCTTGTCCAAAACTATGTGATGCAGAGGGATGATTTTCTCAACAAAGAAGTCAAGGAGACGACAGAACTCCCTTCTTTTCCAAAAGTGGTAGAGACATGGCAACCAAAGGAGTACCAAATGTAGAAGAAGTAGATGACATATGCCTGAAACCAAAGGAAAGTACGAAGCAAGGTGTCACAGTCACAAAAACAAGTATGGGTACCAAAAGGAGAGCATCCTCTTGCGGTCAAGTCACCACCACTGACTCAACATCATACTAGCTATCAACGACATAACACTTCTACGAAAGTAAAGTCTATCTGGGTACCCAAGAAGTCAATGAAGATTGACCCACAATCAAGACAAATTTGGGTGCCTAAGGCTTGCTTGCGGGCTCAAATATCCACACATAAACCACACCATACACAGCATGATACCCATTATTATTTAACACGCACAAACACATATTCGTCCATGAGCACGTGAAGAATCACTTGTAAATGGGTCCCTAGAAAGCCTCATTTCCAAGTATCTTTGTACATTCTCTTGTAATACATTCAGTATTGTGTGTTGTGCTCCAAGCTTCTTCTTCTTCCTTGTGTTGTTCGCGTGCTTCCGCAGACGTCTATCTCCAACAACAAGGACTCTGGTTCTCCCTAGCAGTGGCACCAAAAAGTGGTTTCACTTGTAATAGAGTGATTGACACTAACAAATTGCCAATCCAATGAGAAAACATCAATGGATGTGGTCAAAGGCATAAGGTAGATGTGATGGATTGCATGAAGAAGAAGATTAACACTAATCCTCCCTTAAACATAGTTAGCACACTAATGATCTATATAGAGAAGTACTTTGAGCTCATCTCTCCAAATTAAACAATCTTGGTGTCATTGTGAAGCTCTCAATCTGAGCTATATTACATTGAACAATCTTGGTGTCATTGTGAAGCTATATCGATGAAATCTTCAAATTCATGGTAGATATTACACAATGTGGAAGGAAAATACATAAAAATTTACAAGCTTCCTCAAAGTATTTTTGTAGACAAGGAGAGTTTTGCATAGTTTCCGACTAGTTTTCTTGTAAAAGGAAAGAGTTTTCCCTTAAAATCCACAAGAGAGGAGCTAATTTAGAGTAATATCTTTTATTTTTATAGGAATTTTCAAAATAAAAAAGGAAGGTTCTTTGGAAAGTCCTAAAAAAAAGGACAAGATCTCACTTGTAAAAAGACCTTTTCTTGAATGTGAAGTGAGCTCTCTTCTTGCCAAAATCGTATTTGTGCTATTCCATGTTTTTTGAGTGAATGCATTGCTTGATTTTGAGTTTATGACACTACTTTTGGATTTGTAGAAGTATTGTCTACTTAGATTCCATCTTTTGAAGTGTTTTGACTTGATTAAATGCTTGTTTAATGGACAAGTGATCATGGACTTGAGGAGGATCGTTCTTGCAATCAAGTCTCCATCTACTTGACCATCGTGATTGCTTGTGGATTTGTGGAGCTACATTGCATGTAGATCATCCTAGAGGCTATCAAGAAGATGTGCTTCTACTATTTGACTTGACACCCTTCCATCCTGTTTGCTTATGCCACCGGATGCAACTACACTAAGGTCTACTCTTCCCACAGTGGATAGATACAAAATAGTCAGTAGAATTTATAATCTGATAATATCTCCCAAACAAAAAATTGATGGAGATGTGTGTGGTCAAGTAGCTTCCATGGCAAAGGAAATCGCTTCTCCATTCAACTATGATACCCAAATGTGTGACATAGTGGTGTTCCCCATGATTCCTTAACTTTGGGCATGTAATTAGTCTTCAAGTTCATCTAATTTTTCTCTATTAATTGTAAGGAACTATTGTAGTAATTCTTCTTCTTCACCTTGGACATTTTCTTGTTCTTGTAAACATTGGATATGTTTGTATGCTTATTGTGTAGGTGATGTGGTAGGGTGGCTTCAAGAATTCTCCTTCTACTTCCAAATTGATCATGAGCTATATGCGAATCTTTGTCCATTATTTAAATTACTGCCTTTCCATATAGGTCCTTAGTTGTTATATCATCCGAGGATTTGTTCACCTTCACTGACCTTCCTTAGTTGTTATATCATCCAAGGCATGTTCACCATATCTCAAGATAGTAGTTTTGAGAGTGGGTCGATAAGTTGTGGTACTTATTGAGTTTTCCATATAATTTTGATTTAGTAACATATTCGAGAAATAATTTATGAGCCCTTTTTTTTTACTTACTTTGGGGGGAAGTATGTAGCCCTTGTGGGTCTCGCACCACTTATTCTATTTGTTGAGAAAGCCTAGATCTATGACTTATTGTTCTAAATATTCTCCCTGCATAAGAATTTGCATCCCCCCTCATTTTCTTTGTAGGATCTTGTCATTGGATCCAATGTTGAGCCTTGGGAAAGGTGCAATTAGAAACATTGTTTTGTGTTATTGAAGTGCACGTCCAAAAGAAGGTGCAAGCCATGGAGGGTCCTATTTTCTACTCCATTTCAATTGGTTATTAAAGATGTTTTTCTATTATCTAATAATTCAAAGCAAGTTTTTATTTAATCTTATGCAATATGCCAAATTTTGTGACACCCTTTCATACATATCAATCGTTGTTGGAAAACAAAGTGTTGATAAATTAATAAAAAATGTTGACAAATTAATCAAAAATGTTGATAAATTAATCAAAAATATTGCTATGGACTTCTTGAATATACAGATGTTCTAACACTTATTTTTCTCTAATTTTGTCTAATTATTTTGATATTAAGTTTAAATTAAGCTTTCAAAATTATTAGATTGCCATGACCCATATTTTTTGTAGTGTTCCCATTGAAAAGAGTCTTATCTTCTATCCATTCTATTCCACATTATCTTGAATTAATACTATGCTCTAAAGAGAAATCGATTAGAAGTCACCTATATAAAGAGTGGCTAGTTAAATGGAAAGATAGTTTAGAGAATAATGCTACATGAAATGATCGGTGAGCATCCTTCAAACATGTTTTCCCATCTTTCATATAACTTCTAAAGTTTCTTCTCAAGGGAGATATGGCCATGTAAATAGGTTGCATGGGATTTTTTGGTGCATGGGGCAAGCCTAAGTGCTTGAATTATGCATTTGGATTTCTCTTGATATGTGAGGCAAGCCTAAGTGTTATACTCATAGCATCATACTTAATGTTATCTCAAAATTCAAGTTACTTCCTAAATGTATGGAACACTCTTAGGTCGAATCAATCAACAATTATGAAGCAAAAATGCATATATACACTTGTCACTTTATTCATGGGATATCAGTTGATCATTACACTCATTCTAAGTGATTTATGTCTTGGCTCAAAGGTGAGAAGTCCTCAACTCTCTCATTATATCATATGTCAATTAGAAATACATTTACACTTCATGTTTATAGTTAAATTGATCTTAAATTTATGAACAAGTGAACTTTAAACATTAAATTTATCGTAAATTCATAAGGATTTCAGTTTTAAAAGTATAATTTTATATGTGAATTTCATGATAACTAGAATTTATTATCATAAAAGTAGTCTTATATATGTCTTATTCTTCATGTGAATCTAATGATAACCAAATTTTAGAGCAATTTTAATAAATACAATAGCTCCTCTTAGTTTACCCAACAAATCATCTACACATCGTATTAGATATTAGTTCTTAATAAACACTTTATTTGAAGCAAGATAATTATGCACATCGTATAGTTCTTATTATACTTTTTCAATAAAACAACACCAGCTCCAAAGGGAGAAGAAATAGAACTCATGAGTCATTTTTCAAGTAAATCTTTCCTAAAAATTAGTTGTAAGAAATCATATATATTTTTGAGGCCTTCAATTAATGTAGTTGCAAAAATAGGCTTCAAGATGTGAGCTCAAAACATGTGAGCTCTTTTCTTTCACAACATTTATCTCATATGTGAAGCATTTAAGGAAATTGCAGGGCTATAAGATGAGAATTTTTTTACTATTCCTTAAAAAAGATAAGAGGAGGAAGAGTAGAGGGATATTTTGGGGTAAGGTACACAAATTTCCTAACTATTCACAACTTACCAACCTTAGCACACTTAGCAAAGCTATCCTATCTATTTATTTACTTATTTTTTCTAATATTTGGTATTTATATATCAATTTTGGCTTTTGCTAAATTGCCTTTTACTTTTCAATTCGTTTTACTTTTCTTGTAACACAAAATAATCCTAAATCATATTTCTTACGAAGAATAGCTCCTTACTCCTTTTTGTCCCTACACTGCATAACATGTGTGCATCGCGATTGGTCATATAAATTAAAGGGGTGGGAACAAACTTTAGGTGGCTTTAATAACAATGCCACGTGGCATGATATGATATGAGTGCAATTTTCTAGGAGAGTTAGAAGAGAGAAGTGAGCACATATGTAGGCTTGGAGGATATTCTTAGAGATTTCTTTGTGTTTGTGCTTAAGGAGAACTCTCATGTGGCCATCATAAGATGAGGAGGGTAGAATACTTGTATCAAAGCACGCTCAAAGCTCACACCCTATGGAATTTTTGAATGTGTGAAAGGATGCACCACCAAGTATAGACAAGCAATAGTACATGGAACCTACCCATAGAAAACTCCCATACCTTGCATAATAGTGGAAGAAGGAAGAGTGATTTTGCTCTTTCACAATCATGGGTTACCACTAGACTTGCGAAATTGTGTCTTTCGAACTTCTCTGCATCTAAGCGACACTACAAAGCTAGCTATGGGTGCCCAATTAGGGAGAGATTAGGTGAGAGTGCTTCTCATTCCTCCATTGATGCATGTGTATGAGTGAGACAGCACAATCGCTGCCTATTCTAGGTGAGCCCCGAGGACTTGAAGAAGATCAGAAAGGCTCCATCTTTGAGATATCTTCTCCGCATCAAGATTAAAATTAAAAAAAAAAAACTTTACAAAGGAGGAAATTGACTAGAATCTGTGAACTATGTAAAAGCTAGACTTTAGAGCAAAAATGCAGTCCTCCATCATTTCAGAGAGATCTACACTTACACAAGTCAAGAATGCCCAAAATTGATGTGCATTGAGAGAGAGAGTGCAAGAAGAATGCCAAGAACTACTAGTTGAGTCATGAGAATTATTGTCTTGACCTAATTTTACAAGTGTATGAGCACCCAGTTCTCCATGAGCAAAACTTTGTGTCTAGAATGGCCTCAAAAAGATTTTAGTTTGTGATAAGCCTTTGTGTTCCTATGAGGGAGAAAACCAAGTGAGCAACCATGCGCTCTTTTCATTGCTTGGAAACATGCATTTTGAGGCTTCCCTTAGAATTTTGAGGCATATTGTTATCACATGTTTCACTATTATTCTCGCTAGAATTAAGATTTCTTTCTGCACTCCAATAGATTTGATCAAAGATATGCTTCAAAGCAAGCCTAGAACTCTCTCCACATGTGGCATAGATGTCAAGGAATGATGAATAGATAGGAACTCCCTATTTATGGCCTCCCCTCAACTATTGTTATATCTCGAGAAAAAAAATCAACCACTTGTTGGCTCTCCCTTGCTTTCATAGTAGTGTGAAATGCAATGCACCCTGAGTTTTCATCTTGAAGTTTGACAATAAAGATTTTGAGTATAGGTATTTTATGCCTAATTTTGATGATTTGAATAGGAGAAAATCACATGTCTGGTTGATTGCATTTGATATAGTGTTTCTAGAGCTTTTCATAATCCATCATCCTCCCTAGAGAGAGATTATGCTTCAACTTACTCAAAAACAAAATTGGATAATTTTTTACACCAATCATGAACCATACACATCAAGCAAAATGTGATGCCATATGTTGTCTTCCATTTGCTTACAATGGGGGAGCTGAAGTTTTTTGAGTGTTGAAGCATGGTGGTGTTTTTATTGCACCAACAAAAGTTGTTTAGGCTTTAATGCCCTTCAAATAGGTATTATAAATAGCATATGAGGTAGCAAGAGCTTGGATACATGTGTAAGGGAAGATTCAAAACCCCTATGCAGCTTTGGAAGGTTTTAGGCCCTCACATGTTATTTTTCACAGTGACCCTGAGTCATAGTTTTGTCTTTACTCTACAAGTTATACTAGTTGTTGGTAGTGCTATCTGCCTATGTGCAGGGACACACCCTCACTGTTTACAACTTTACTAAGATACCACTTGGAGTATAGCCACAAAATTCACATCACATTAAATAGACTCTTCAAGCAATCAAAATCAAGTGAAATCACTTGAAATGGATATCACAAGAAGAAGTTATAGCCAAAACAAAATAGTACTAGAAACTAGCTCACTCCGCAGAGAGGTGGCAAGCAATGACTAACTACAAAGAAGAATAAGGTATCAAAATGACTAGCTCAGCAAGAGGCTACATATCACAACTTCCTTGCACTCTATACTACTCTAGGAAGAGAGTAGCGGTCATCTCACCAGATTCGTGACTTTGAATAATGCATATATAGGTTGTCCAAAAGTGCTCCTAGAGTTTTGCAAGAATCTCTCAATCAGCTTCTTTAAGAATTTTGGTAGGCTATGATTTAGGAAAGTGATTGAGGCTTCTTGCTAGTTGAAATTTGTGATATGAAGCCTCTAGTTAATAGGTCCACTTGTCATCTATGTCTGTGAGACTTAAGCTATGATTTAGGCAAATATTTGGAACTCTTGTGTGGCGAAACATACCGGACCACTGGACTCCTAGACTACTAAAACAATGCCAAAACGACATCAGACTACATGTTCCTTGACACTTTTAGATTGTTTGGAAAATACTGAAAAAAATACTGGGACAACACGAGACTGTGTGATCCGTGAGATTTTTAGGCCACCAAAAAGTCAGCGAAATAATATCGAAAGGTCACCAAAAAACCACCAGAATAATATCATAATAAATTTTGGCCGTCTTCAAGGCTTGATTTTTTAACATTCCCCCTCAACCCTTGAACTTAAATCTATCATGCCAATGCTTCTTTTGAATTTTAGTAGGTTCATTCCTTCCATTTCTTTTGTAAACATATCTACACATTGATCTTTGGTATTTACATGCTTCACCTTGACTTCTTTTGCAATCACCTTTACTCTTACAAAGTGATAGTGTACTTCAATGTGCTTAGACCTAGCATGAAAAACTAGATTCGAAGCTAGGTGTACACTGCTCATATTGTCACACATAATTGGAATCTGTTTTACTTGCATGTCCAAGTCTTTAAGGAGTTTCTTGAGCCACATAATTTCACATGTGACGAAAGCTAAGGCTCTATATTCAGCTTCAGTGGAAGATAGGGCTACTATTGTCTGCTTCTTAGAGCTCCACGAGATAGTCTTGCTTCCAATTATGACTACATAGCCACTTGTACTTCTCTTGTCATCTCTTGAACCTGCCCAATTTGCATCACAATAGGCTTTCACCTGCAGATCTTCATCATAAGCATATAATAACCCTTCATTTATACTGCCTTTGAGATATCTAGGACTCTCTTGGCTGCTATTCGATGTTGTACTTTGGGAGTTTGCATAAACTATGAGAGAACTACTACATGTTTGATGTCAGGCCTAGTAAGAGTTACATAGTTCAAAGATCCTACAATGGATCTGTAAAAAGTAATATCTTCAATGTCTTCTCCCTCATTTGCACTCAGCTTAACATTTACCTCCGATGGATTTGCAATCGGTTTGCAATTACTCATGCCATACTTTTTTAGTACATCAAGAATGTACTTTCTATGCATGAGATATATACCTTCCTCCTTGTAAATTACTTCTATGCCTAAGAAGTACTTCAACTCTCCAAGATCTAAGATCTTGAATTCTTCTCCAAGCTTGTTCTTGATCTCTCTAATGCTTGCTTCATTATTCCTTGTAAGGATAAGATCATATACATATCTATAGATGTAGACAACCTGATCACCTTCCTTCTTCATATATAATGATGAGTTGGCATCACGTTGCTTATAGCCACATTTGGCCAAATATTCCACTAACCTTTGGTTCCATGCTCTTGGTGCTTGCTTCAGACCATAAAGAGCCTTCTTTAATATACACACATGATGTGGATACCTATGATTTTCAAAACCTTTGGGCTTCTCCTTAAAAATAGTCTCCTCTAGGTCATCATTTAAGAAAGCATTCTTCACATCTAGTTGGTAGATCCTCCAACTCTTTGAAGCTGCAATTGCTATAAGAGTTCTTATTGTAGTCATCCTTGCTATAGGTTTGAAGGTCTCTTCAAAGTCAATGCCATGAATTTGTGCAAAACCCTTGGCTACGAGTCTTGCTTTATATCTAGATATGTTGCCATTTGAATTTCTTTTCACCTTGTATACACATTTGTTTCTGATAACCTTCATGTCCTTGATTTTAGGTACCAATGACCAAGTGTGGTTCTCCTCGAGTGCTTTTACTTCTTCATTCATGGCTTAGTTCCATTCTTCATATTTGCTTGCATCCTCAAAACAATTAGGTTCTTCACATGCAACTACTTGACTCATATATGCATAGTGTTTAGCAATCAAAGGGTCATGAGTTAATCATTGAACAGGATATCTTTCTTTTGTTGAACTTATTCTCTCTTGAGGGGCTGGAATGAATCTTTTTCTTCATGCTTTTGATGTCTTTACACCTGGAGTTTCTATTTTTTCAAACTCTTCCTCACTGCTGCTATCCATGTCTGCCACAGAATTGCACCCATCATTATTTTTCTCCATGCCTTTACATCTTGTAGAACTTTCTTCACTTGAAGTAGGTTTGATTCTCAACCTCCCTTCCCATGGGGATGTGTGGCTACCCTCTGATGTTGTTTTTGAAGTTGAAGGACCAAAAATTTCCACACTTTCTTGGTCTTCTACATGTCTCCTTTTAGCATCATGTATGTCTTCAACCTGTAATAAATCTTTCATACCATACCATGGCAAAAATTCATCAAAGATAACATCTCTAGATACCTTCCATTCTTTGGTTTTAGGATCATGACATCTAAAACCCTTTTGCTCTCCTAAGTACCCAATAAAAATGCATCATTTAGCCTTTGCTTCAAGTTTATGCCTCACGTGCACATAAGATACATAACCAAATATCTTGAGGTGAGACAGATCTGGTTTCTTACCATACCATGCTTCATATGGACTTAAATCATGTACACCTGAGGTGGGACATCTATTCATGATGTATATGGTTGTACTTATTGCGTCTACCCAATAGCAGTTGGGCACATTCATTTCATTAAGCATTGATCTTGCCACTTCAGCTATGTCTCTATTTTTCCTCATTGCAATCCCATTTTGTTCAGGTGTATACATGCATGTATATTGTCTCCCAACACCATTATGACTTAGAAATTCAAAAAACTCCTTGGAGAAGTATTCTCCCCCTCAATAAGATTTAAGAATATTTATGTACCTACCCATTTCCTTTTCAACAAGTGTTTTGAAAACTTTAAAATGACTAAAGACTTCAGCTTTTGACTTCATAAAATACAACCATTTCATTTTGGTATGATCATCAATGAAGATAACACAGTATCGATTACCTCCCAATGAGGGTTCTTTGGTTGGTACCCATACATCGGTGTGAATGAGATCCAATGGAAATCTTCTTCTTGTTTTGTACTCTTCTTGAATGGAAGCCTTTCTTGTTTCCCAAATTGACATGCTTCACACAACTGTTGCATATTTTGAGGCTAGAATTTTAGAAGACCACTTACCACTCCACTCCTTTGCATATCCTTCAGCTTTTGAAGGTTTATTTGGCCAATCCTCTTGTGCCACAATCCACCTGAGCTATTTGCTTGCTGCCAACGGTCAAATAGATTGTATGTGATGGGGGTGGTTTTACTTCCGTGGTGAATAGTCTTCCTTCCTTCTTTCCTTTAGCTATAATCTTGTAGCCTTGCTTTAGGTCTTCCACAAAACATTCTTTGTTGTTGAACTTGAATACATATCCTCTTTCAACCATCTATCCAACTATTACTAAATTCTTTGTGATTGTCGGTACATGTAACACATCTTTAAGACACTTTGCATTTTGATTTTCATCTAAAGAAACATCACCTATGTGTGTGATCCTATGCTCAGTGTCATCCCCTATTTCTACATGCCCTTGTGTGCTTGGTTCATGAAAAATACAAAACATTTCCCTATTGCAGCTCATGTGATTTGAAGATCCACTATCGATGTACCATGTGGTTTGTGTTCATTATCTTCTACCATTTCTTTGCATCATGCCTAAGGTATCATCATTATTTGATGTATTTGAAGTATTCGCATAGCTACCTTGAGTCTTTTAATGGCCTTCTTGGTTGTTCTTTGAGTAATAGTCCCTTGCAAAGTGACATGACTTGCCACAATTGTAGCATTCCTTTCGTAGTCCCATTCCTTGATATTGACCTCATCTTCCTCTAGCTCTTCCTCTCCCCCTTGCTCCATAGCTTTGACTCGCTCCATCTTGATCAATGTTTGATCTTCCTCTACTTCTGCCTTGTCCATTGTGTCCACTTCTCTTTCCTTTGCCTTTACCTGCATAAAAGACTTGGGCTTCATTTCCCTTTGAATGACCTCCATTGAGGTTCATTTCCTCAGTCACCATGAGTGTAACAAATTGCTCAAAATCTGGTAATGAGTCTCTCACATATACTGAAGTAGTGAATGGCCTCCATTTGTCATCATCCCTTAGCCCATTCAGTGTATGAGCTACCAAATCATCGTCATCGATGGAGCTTTCTATTGAACCTAAGACATCTGCAATTCCTTTTACCTTGAGAATATAATCATTGATGCTGCTATTTGAAGTCTTTCTTAAGTTTTTCAACTCATTCTTGAGTTGAATCTTCCGTGCCTTTGTGGAGAAGAAGTATAATCTCTCCAGGGCCTCCCACACTTTCTTGGATAAGTCCAAGTCTTGGATATGACCGATCATGTTATTACTAATCTGTTGAGATAAGATGAATATGACTCTTCTATCTCTTTCAATCCACTCATCCACTTCCTTTTCTTGTACTTGAGTGAGTGGCTCTAGATATTGAGGCCTAGGCTCATCTCCACTAACTAATCCCCATAGTCCATTGCCCATGAGGAAATTGCTAACCCAAAATCTCCAGGGTTGGTAGTTTCCTTTCTCCTTCTCTATTTGGGTAGCATACTCGGCCATTGCTTAAGATTCTATGCTTCTTAAGCCTTTTTTAGTGTGACAGAGTTGGACAAGCTCAAAATGATTACCTTCTTATAGCTTCCTTCCTTGGTATGTATTGAGAAACTAGTTGCAAACTTCAAGATCCACTTATGAATATTGATGTAGCTCGTCAATCTTCAACAAGTCCATTCCTAAGAGCTTTACTAGCTTTAGATAATTGCTTTGACTTCCTTCAAGAGTCTCAAATGCTTTGAAATGCTCTGATACCACTTTAAGGGAGATTCAAAACCCCTATGTAGATTTGGAAGGTTTTAGGCCCTCATAGGTTATTTTCACAGTGACCTTGAGTTGTTGTTTTGTCTTTAATCTGCAAGTTAGACTAGTTGTCAGTACTACTATCTGCCTATGTGCAGGGACACACCCTCACTGTTTACAACTTTACTCAGAGATAACTTGGAGTATAGCCACAAAATTCACATCACACTAAATAGACTCTTTAAGAAATCAAAAGAAAGTGGAATCACTTGAAATGGTTACCAAAAGAAGAAGTTACAACCAAAACAAAATAGTACTAGAAACTAGCTCAATCCCCAGAGAGGCAGCAAGCAATGACTAACTACAAAGAAGAATAAGATATCAAAATGACTAGCTCATCAAAAGGCTATGTATCACAACTTCCTTGCACTCTATACTACTCTAGGAAGAGAGTAGAGGTCATCTCACCAAATTCATGACTTTGAGTCATGCATATATAAGCTGTCCAAAAGTGCTCCTACAGTTTTGCAAAAATCTTTCAATCAGCTTCTTTAACAATTTTGGTAGGCTATGATTTAGGAAAGTGGTTGAGGCTCCTTGCTAGGTGAAACTCGTGATATGAAGCCTCTGGTTAATAGGTCCACTTGTCATCTATGCCTACGAGACTTAAGCTATGATTTAGGCAAATATTCAGAACTCTTGTGCAACAATACATATCGGACCACCGGATTCTTGGACTACCGAAATGACACTGAAACAACACTGGACTGCATGTTCCTTGGTACTTTTAGGCTATTTGGAAAATACTAAAAAAAATACCAGAATAACACCAAATTGCATGATCCCTAAGATTTTTAGGCCACCAAAAAGTCACCGGCATAATACTGGAAGGTCACCAAAAAACCACCGAAATAATATCATAATAATTTTTGGTCTTCTTCAAGGCTTGATTTTTTAACAAGATAAAATTCTATATTTATCATATTCTATGAAAAAAATCCTTGATGAATCATGAGCAACATTTGAAAGCTTATGGGGAGTCCGATTGGCTCCAAAGACTTGGAGAGTGTCCAAGATTAGAGCTTCCAACTTTTTAGTATTCAAGGACGTATTTATAAATGTTGTTGATTTTTTTTTTTGCCTTTTTACTTTCAACTAATGTCTAGAGTATATGTGTTACACTTATGTGTTCCTCGAGTAGCTTTAATGTGAACCTTTTCCCTATACATGGGCACTTTTTACTCTAGTGCTGGCTAGAGGTTTTTTCCCCATGTTACCACATACTTGATACTCTCATATGTGGTGTTACTTTGTACTTAGGGATATTATTCAGCTCTTACTTCAGTTAAGTTCAGTTCATCATCAATAGAGAGAGCTATTCCAGCCATCATCTTCTCCGTGTGTCTTGCACTTTGTGTGTGCTTCTCGTGTGTCTCTCGCACTTCTACACACACCTAACAGTGGTATCAGAGCAGGTTCAACTCCTTCTCAAGTTTCGGTTTTTCGCATCGTGGCGCGTGCACACTTCTAACAGTGCAAATCGACTTCGGAGCATAGAACTGTGAATTTTAGCAGCCAAGAAAGATTTCCACTAGGTGCGCTGGGGTTTTACCCCCATTTCAAAGCCATTCGTGCAGTCAGAATCGCCATCAGAGTGATGGTTTGTGAGCTGAAATTTCAGCATTCTTTTCAGCTTTCATTGAAGTGAAGATTTTGTCACATTCTTGTTCCTTAGTGAAATGGCGGGTAGCAATGACTTGTTTGGCATGCTTCAAGCTAAAGATAAGCTTGATGGGACCAACTATCCGATGTGGTCTTACATGATGAAGCATGTTCTTATTGCAAAACAACTTTGGAACATAGTGGGAGATGTAGATCGAAGACCTGCAGGTGCTTCTACTTCACAGTCTACTGTCACAGATGGAGCTTCTTTTTTGAGTACAATGGTTTCTCCTTTTCCACCTACACAGGAGAAGCTTAGATGGGATGGAAAAGATGCTCAAGCTCATGCTTTGATTGTGCTTTCAGTGAAGCATCATATAGTTCCACACATTCAATCATGTTCTACATCGAGACAGGCATGGGACACTCTTGCTTCTTTGTATGCCGTGCGTAATGAAGCATGTGTTGCATACTTGAGGAAGCAACTTGAGAATGTATGTATGGCTGAGTCAGTGGATGTGTATGTGACATGCATCAAGGACTTGAAAGAGCAATTGGCAAACATAGATGAGATCATTCCAGATGCATCACTCATTTCTACATTGTTGAAAGGATTATCGGAATCTTTTCAAAGCTTTGCTACTACACTCCGTTTGGTTGCAAAAGGAAATCCTAATATGTATGCATTTGATGAGGTTGTGTCTCTTCTTTTGCAAGAAGAGCAATCTAGAGTGAATAGGAGTGGTTTGATTGAGGGAATGCAAGCACTTGCTATCCCACAAAAGGGGAAAAGCAAGTATGGTTCAGCTTTGGGTTCATCAAAACCAAAGCCTCAAGCTTCCTCTTCCACTCATTCCTCTAATGATGGTGATTTGCAAAAGAAGAAGAGATGCAAATATTGTCGAAAGGCTGGTCATACTATTGATGAGTGTAGAAAGCTTACTAAATGCAATGAAAAGAAGAAGGAATTCGGCATGTCTATTGCTGAAAATTCAGCAAATGCAAAGAATGATGAAGCTAACATGGCTCAAGATTTTTGGGCATGGGTTGTTACATGTCATTATGATGCTTCTTTACATTCTAAATGTATGGTTGTGAGTGAGGCTGATTCGGATTGGTTCTTTGATAGTGGTGCTTCAAAGCACATAACATCATGCAAAAGATTTTTTGCCTCTTTGAAAGATGCACCTAAAGGAGGACATGTGGTGTGTGCAAACAATGCCTCTTATCCTATTATTGGAGTAGGAGAAATTGAGCTTACGGCTTCAAATTGAGGTGTGATTCTCTTGAAAAATGCATTGTATGTGCCCGGTATCAAGAAGAACTTAATTTCAGTTATGTTGATTGCCAAAGTTGGACTTCATGTACACCTTGTTGATGATGAGTGTATGGTTCATGATTTCAGCAATGGCGATGTTATCGTGATGTCCGGTACATTATGTAATGGTTTGTAGCGCATGGATACATACAAGAGGGCTGCCTCGAATGCCTTAGTTGCTCATACTTCTTCCATGGCTGAAATGGAGCTTTGGCATGCTCGTTTTGGTCACTTGAACTTCAATAGTTTGCTCTACTTGCAAAAGAAGGGCATGGTTATTGGCTTGCCTACACTTGAGTCCATTGAAAAGCATGCATGTGAAGGTTGCATTCTTTGAAAAGTGCATCGTGCTTCTTTTCAAAAAGATAGTCATACACACACTACAAGAAAATTGCAACTTGTTCATAGTGATGTATGTGGTCCGATCAAGGCTCCATCTTTTGGGAAGCATGTATATTTTGTTACCTTCATTGATGATGCTACTCGCCATACATGGGTGTATCCTATGAAAGCAAAGAATGAGGTATTTTCTTGCTTCAAAACATTTTTAGCTATGGCTGAAAATTTTTCTTCACAAAAACTTTTGACTCTATGCACGGATCGTGGTGGTGAATACATGTCACATGAGTTTAATGCTTTTTTCGTGAAAGAGGTATTTCACACCAATGTACGGTGCCATATACACCTCAATAAAATGATGTTGCCGAGCGTAAAAATAGAACTCTACTTGAAATGGCACGATGTATGGTTAAACGAAAGCATCTTCCTCATAACTTTTGGATGGAAGCGGTCATGTGTGCAAATTATGTGTTGAATCACTGCCTTACAAAAGCATTGAGAGTCATCACTCCTTATAAGGCCTCGAATGGTCATAAGCCTATGGTTAGTCATATGCGTGTGTTTGGTTGTTTGGCATATGCTCTTGTGCCATCACAACAACGTCACAAACTTGATGACAAGGCAAAGAAATGTATATTTGTTGGTTATAGTGCTGAAAGTAAGGGATATCAGTTGTACCATCCATTGACAAACACAATTATTGTGAGTTGAGATGTGGTATTTGCTGAAAATTCAGTTTTCCCTCTACTTGAATGTAAAAAACTGCCAACAGTTAGCTTACAAGATGTGTTCGATACACTCATGTCTTTGTTCCAAAATGGTGCACTTGACTATGGCCATGTAGACTAGCCAACTGAGGTTCAAAGGGCTAAAAAATTCCAGCCAAATAGGGCTGAAAATGCAGAGAATTTCCAGCCAAACATGGCTGAAATTTTTCAGTCAAAAAATATCTAAACTGCTGGAAATTTCCAGCCACATATGGCTGAACATTTGCCTCAAAATATGGCTGAAACTGAGCATGAAATTCAGCCCACGCATGATGTACATATTGAAGATGTTTTACATAATGAACGCATGTCTATCAAGAGTGCACAATCTATGCCAAAGTGGCTGAAACAAACTTTGCAGGACAGCAAATTGAGTGCACCTTTATTTGGTAGAACAAGATCAAGCTCTCACCATGCATCAAGTAATTTTGTGGATTATTCTCTTATTGCTACAGCATGTAATGAAGAGCCATCTTCTTTTGAAGATGCATGTGACGATCCACAATGGATGAGTGCTATGCAATTAGAAATGGATTCCATACATAGGAATGGTACTTGCGAGTTATGTGAATTGCCAAAAGGAAAGAATGCCATTGGTACAAAGTGGGTTTACAAGATTAAGAGGAAATCTGATGGTAGCATTGATCGCTACAAAGCTAGATTGGTTGCCAAAGGATATGTGGAACAATATGGCATTGACTATGAGGAAAATTTTGCACCTACTTCACGTATGACTACCATTCATACCGTGGTTGCATTGGCTGCCCATCGAGGTTGGAAAGTGCATCAATTGGACATAAAAACAACCTTCTTGAATGGTGATTTTCAAGAAGAGGTCTATGTGAAGCAACCTCCTAGATTTGCTATGAAAGGGAAAGAGCATATGGTTTGTCGCTTGCATAAAGCCTTGTATGGTCTCAAGCAACCTCCACGTGCATGGTATGATAAAATACATAAGCACTTGATTGCTCTTGGCTTCACATGTAGTCCGATTGAAAGCACACTATGTACGCAAAAATGGGGCTGATCTTATAGTGCTTGTTCTTTATGTCGATGACATACTCTTGACTGGGTCATGTGATGCAAAACTTGACATTCTTATGGCTGATTTGCAGCATACTTTTGATGTCACTTATCTTGGTTTTTTGAGCTACTATCTTGGCATCCAGTTTGTATCCGTTGAGAGGGGAATTGTTATGCATCAAGCAAAGTATGTTGAAAAACTACTTCAACGTTTTGATTTTGAGGATTGTAAGCCAGTTTCCACACCAGTTGAGACAGGATTCAGGTTCTCAGTTGAGGATTCCAGTGATGCATTTGACACTTCTCTTTATCAACAAGCTATGGGATGTCTTATATATGCATGCAACACAAGGCCGGATAGACAGTATGTAGTTTCCCAGTTGAGTCGATTCATGCATAGCCCTGGCACTAAGCATTGGCAAGTGGTGAAACGTGTGTTTAGATATCTTCGAGGCACTTTGAGCTTAGGTCTCTTTTATTGAAGAGATGTTTAGCCATGCTTGCATGCTTTTACAGATAGTGATTGGGCTGGTTGTTATGATACTCACGTGTCCACTAGTCGTAATTGCTTTTTCCTTGGAGACTCATGTATATCTTCGTTGAGTAAGAAGCAACCTACAGTGGCGACATCAAGTTGTGAAGCTGAGTACAGGGCAGTTTTCACAGCTACAATGGATTGTATATGGTTGAGATGCCTATTGATGGATCTTTGCATGGAGATTGATGCTGCTACGCATATTCTCACAGATAGTCAGAGTGCTTTGGTTGTTGCACGAAACCCAGTGTTTCATGCAAGGACCAAACATATTGAGGTGCATTATCACTATGTCAGAGAGCACCTTCATGCAGGCGATATTGATTTGGTATATATGCCTACACAAGATAATATGGCAGACATATTCACCAAAGCTCTTCCAGAGGAAAAGTTTGAAGCTTTTCGCAAAGCTTTAGGCTTGTTACCTTGTGGGGGCTGATCTGTCACTCCCTGTATGTGTTCACATCATTCGCTCCAGGGGGGTTTGTTACACTTATGTGTTCCTCGAGTAGTTTTGATGTGAACCTTTTCCCTATACTGTTGGAGTTAGACGTCTGCGGAAGCACGCGAACAGCACAAGGAAGAGGAAGAAGCTTGGAGCACAACACACGAGACTGAATGTATTACTAGAGAATGTACAAAGATAAGTAGCCCATTAGGGCAATAGGCGTATATACAAGCCGGGGGAAAAAAACCTCCTAAAGAGGGAAAAAAGTGCCCCGACGGTCCTAGAGTGTTCACACACATCACTACCTAAATATATCAACAAATCCCCCCTGGGAGTGATGCGGTGAACAAGGAGCTGGCACTCATGTATAAGGAAGTGCCGAGCTATGTGGAAATCACTCCACAAAAGGAAGTAAGCCCAAAGCTTTGCGGAAAGCTTCAAACTTCTCCCTAGGCAGAGCCTTCGTGAAAAGGTCTGCAATGTTCTCCTGCGTGGGCACATATGCCAAGCTGATCTCCCCAGCAGAGAACCTCTCCTTGACATAGTGATAATGCACCTCAATGTGCTTAGTGCGAGCATGGAACACAGGGTTCCTCGCAACTGCCAATGCGCTCTGACTGTCAGTGAAGATGATGGTGGCAGAAGACTGGCCAACACCCAAATCAGCCATAAGGCGTCTGAGCCACACACACTCAACAGTCGCTGTGAAAGCTGCCCTATACTCAGCCTCACAACTAGAAGTGGCCACAGTAGGCTGCTTCTTGCTCAACCAAGATATACATGAGCTACCAAGCATGAAGCAAAAACCACTGGTGGACACACGAGTGTCATAGCAACCAGCCCAATCTGAGTCAGAAAAAGCATGCAAATCTGGCGGTAGTGATCCCCCCTTGGGATAAAACAACCCAAGTAGCCGAGTACCACTCAAGTAGCGAAAGATGCGCTTAACCGCTTTCCAATGTGTGACTCCTGGGCAATGCATAAACCTGCTCATCTGTGAGACAGCAAACTGAATATCTGGCCGAGTAATGCATAAGTAAATCAAGCATCCAACAGCCTGCTGATAGAGAACAACATCAAATGCATCTCCAGCATCATGAAGACTCAATCGTAAACCTGTCTCCATAGGAGTGGCAATAGGCTTACAGTCTTCAAGGACAAAACGCTGCAATAATGTGTCAATATATTTCGTTTGACACAAAGCCATTCCACCATCAACTTGCATAAACTGAATGCCCAAATAGTGATGCAAATGCCCCAAATCAGACATCTCAAATGAGGCATGCAAATCAGCCTTGAAATCAGCAATATGCTTCTCAAGAGGACCAGTGAGCAGCATGTCGTCTACATAGACAACAATGATCAAAAGCACATCATTAGCACGCTTAACATATAAGGTGCTTTCAGTTGGACTGTTCTCAAAACCATGTGCAATCAGATAGGCATGTATTTTCTCATACCAAGCACGTGGTGCTTGCTTTAAACCATATAACGCCTTCTTTAACCTGCACACCTGGTTTTCATGCCCTTTCTGCACAAAGCCACAGGGCTGAAAAACATACACTTCTTCATGCAAGTCACCATTCAGAAATGCTGTTTTAATGTCCAACTGATGTACATTCCAACCATGATGGGCTGCAAGTGCACAAATGCTCCGAACAGTAGTCATACGGCATGTAGGTGCAAAGGTCTCATCAAAATCAATGCCTCTTTCCTGCGCATAACCCTTTGCAACAAGCCTAGCCTTATACCTGTCAACTGTACCATCAGGTTTACGCTTCAGCTTGTATACCCACTTAGTGCCAATGGCCTTCTTGCCAGGAGGCAAGTCACATAAAGACCATGTACCATTCTTCATTATAGCATCATATTCAGATTGCATAGCAGCCATCCAATTTTCTGAATTTTGTGCTTCATCAAAAGAAACAGGCTCATTCTCATCACAGAGACTAGATGCAGCCATAGCATAGCAATCTGATGCAAAGGAGGTACTATGAGAGCCTGAACGAGTACGATATGACAAAGGTGCATCTAATTTGCTGTCACGCAAAGTCTGCACCAGCCATTTTGGCATAGTTTTTGCCTGTTCAATATCAGCTCTCTCATCAACAAGTGCATCATGTAAATCTGCATCAGAAATGGCATGATCTGCATCATCATATGAAACCTGCAAAGGCTGAGAAGTTGCCTCATTAGGACCAGCGCTAGCCTGTCCACCTGTAAAAAGAGGCATTAAAGTATCATACATGTCTTTGGAGCTAACAGATGTCTCCTTAGTACATGAAAGCAATGGCTGAATAGCATCTTCCACAAAGACAACATCACGGCTAACCAGAATGCGTTTAGTCTGTGGATGATACATACGATAGCCTTTACTTTCAGAACTGTACCCAACAAAAATACATTTTACTGCCTTATCATCCAATTTTCTGCGATGTTGTTCAGGCACTAATGCATATGCCAAACAACCAAAAACATGCAGATGAGCAACAGATGGCTTGCGGTCATGCCAAGCCTCATATGGAGTGATAGACTGCAACGCTTTCGTGGGACACCTGTTCAGTACATATGCTGCACACATGACAGCCTCAAGCCAGAAACTATGTGGTAAAGCCTGACTTTTGACCATGCACCTCGCCATCTCCATGAGTGACCTGTTCTTTCGTTCAGCAACTCCATTCTGTTGAGGTGTATACGGCACTGTACACTGGTGTTTTATCCCACGTTCAGCCAAAAATGCATTAAAATCTGAAGACATATATTCCCCCCCTCGATCAGAACGGAGGGTGCCCATTTTACATGCTGACAGATTTTCAGCCAAAACCAAAAACTGTTTGAAGCACATGAACACTTCGGACTTTGCTTTGAGTGGATATACCCATGCATGCCTGGAAAAATCATCAATGAAAGTCACGAAGTAAAGGTAATTTCCAAAAGAGGGTGTCTGCATAGGACCACAGACATCACTATGTACAAGCTGCAATTTCTGCATAGCCCGAACTGAACCATCTTTTGGAAAGGAAGAACGCTGCATTTTGCCCAAAATACAGCCTTCACAAACATGTTTTCCAGGTGCCTCAAGTTTGGGCAAAGAGGACACCATTTCAGATTTCTGCAGGCGTAACAAACTAGCAAAATTCAGATGACCAAAGCGTGCATGCCAAAGCTTTGCATCTGACATAGCCTGAGAATCATGAACTGCACATGCCGAATCATTCACAGATTTTTCATAGTCTATGAGCTTATACAGCCCACGACATAAAATGTCAGAAGCAATAATCACATCGCCATTTGAGAGATCATGGACTGTACACCTGTCATCAACGAATTTCACAACCAAGCCAATCTTGGCTAATGCAGAAACTGATAACAGGTTCTTTTTGATCCCTGGCACAAATAAAGCATCTGACAAAGTGAAAGAACTACCATCAGCAGTAGTCAGAATGATCTTACCAACTCCCATAACAGGATAAGAGGAGTTATTGGCACATGTGACAGTATTCCCTGTAGGGGAAGGCTCGAGTGAAGAGAAGAAACTGCGCTGAGAAGTAATATGTTTGGTTGCCCCACTGTCAAAGTACCAAACATCTGAGTCTACTGCAGACATGCACTGATCATGAGAAGATGGGTCAAAACTGCAAACAGTAGTAAACGCCCATTCTTCTTCCTGCACAAGATTTGCAGACTCTGTTTTTGGTGTAGAGGCCTCTGCAACAACCATTCCAGCCTCTTTCTTCTTTGCCTCTTTAGCAGCCAGTTTTGGACAATTCTTTATAATATGATCATTTCCTTTACAGTACTTGCAGAACAATTTCTGCTTTTCTGATTTCTTCTCATCTTTATCCTGGTTCTTCGATTGTGCAGCATTTGCAAATTTCTGCTTACTAGTAGAAGAGCTCCATTTTCCTTTGCCCTTCTGACTAGCCAGGAAAGCTTGATCTGCAACACGCATAATGGACCTGTTCTGCCTGGACTGATCTTCCTGCAACAGAACAGAGACTAATTCCTCAAATGACAAGGCATTCGGATTGCCTTTCATCATCAATCGAAGAGTAGAGGCAAAACTCTGATATGAATCAGGAAGGCCATTCAGAACGGTCTGCACAAGTGAGCTATCTGGTATAACCTCATCAGCAGAAATCAATTGTTCCTTCAGGTCTTTGATCTTTGTAAGAAAATTGTCCATCGAATCACCTTCATTCATGTGCTCACTCTCCAACTGTTTTTGGAGGTAAGCAACACGAGCCTCATTCCTAGCCTGGTACAAAGTGGTAAGTGTATCCCAAGCATCCTTTGCTGTTCTGCAAGAGCGAATGTGAGGAATAATGGCACGTTTGACAGACAAAGCTATCAATGCATGTGCCTGGGCATCTCTGCCATCCCAACGAATCTGCTCTGCAGTAGGTGCAACAGAAACAGAAGCACGAATAGGAATCTGCGGAATATCATCTTCGACACCATCTTCATCAGCTCCAACACCTGTATTTGCAGTACCTGTCGTTACAGGTGTAACAGGACGTCTTTCAACACCCTGCACAATGTTCCACAATCCTTTTGCAACCAGTACATGTCGCATCATATAAGCCCATAATGGGTAGTTGGTACCATCCAACTTATCCTCAACAGCCAACATACGGAATACATCACTGCTTTCAGCCATGGCCGGTGACTAAAATACCTTGATGCAGAAAATTGACTGTATCTCAAAAAGTTGAACAGAACTGCCCAGACGAGTTCTGCTAGACCTGTAGCAGACTTCGAGACGCTTAAACTGGCGAACAGAAACTGGTATATACATTTGGCACAAAAGGACGAAATAGCCTGCACAAGCACTGCGATAGTGCGTTTGGAGGCCGAAACGAGCTCAGATCGCGATTTCGGCACCACAGAGCAAAGCAGTTTTGATCTCGAAAACACCCTGAGTATGCTCACCAAATTTTGTGCAAATCTGAGACTGCAAACGGAGGAGTGTCGACGGCGCCCTAGAAGAATCAACGACCTGCTCTGATACCAATTGTTGGAGTTAGACGTCTGCGGAAGCACGCAAACAGCACAAGGAAGAGGAAGAAGCTTGGAGCACAACACACGAGACTGAATGTATTACTAGAGAATGTACAAAGATAAGTAGCCCATTAGGGCAATAGGCGTATATACAAGCCGGGGGAAAAAAACCTCCTAAAGAGGGAAAAAAGTGCCCCGGCGGTCCTAGAGTGTTCACACACATCACTACCTAAATATATCAACATATACATGGACACTTTTTACTCTACTGCTGGCTAGAGGTTTTTTCCCCATGTTACCACATACTTGATACTCTCATATGTGGTGGTACTTTGTACTTAGGGATATTATTCAGCTCTTACTTCAGTTCAGTTCATAGTCAATAGAGAGAGCTATTCCAGCCATCATCTTCTCCGTGTGTCTTGCTTTGTTTGTCCTCTTTGTGTGTGCTTCTCGTGTGTCTCTTGCACTTCTGCACACACCTAACAATATGCTTGCATATATGGGTATCATAACTTTATTTTCCCTTGAAATAAATGTCCACAAAACTTAAATGATCACAGTTTGCACCATTCCATGGTTCAGCATGTAGATATGCATGATTTTTAATCACAAGGATTTTAATCCATGACTATCCTTTCAAACTTCAGTTATAAAAAGGAAACTTTGCAAGACTTGAAGTTCATGCTTATTAAATTTTATGTTGACAATTCATTAAGAATGATACAACTATTTGTGATTTCAAGTATTTTGATAGCTTTATTAAAAAATAAGATTCCAGTTTTAACTAAAGAAGAGAAAATAGGGATATTTAATCTAAAGAGATAAAGAATTAGTAATCCTCGAAGTTATATCGGCGAAGTAATCCTATTAGATAAAGGACAAAAGATTATTATAGACAAAGGAAACATATATCATATTTAGGTGATTTGAAATATGTATCTTTGGGAGACTCCCCTGCCTTGGCAGTGCTGTGTGTGTTTTTCACATGAACGATTTTGTAGGAGCCTAGTGTCCCTCATCTTCAATTCCATTCTTTGTCTATGAGGTGAGCATCGAGGAAGTGTTAGAGGCCATTTCCTTAATGCCCCTCTCATAACTTGGTGCCCCCACTGAGGAACTCAATTTAATGAATTTCCAAAACCCCAATAACCAAAATCGTCCCATTCGTCCCAACCAACCTTATCAATCAAGGCCCCTTCTTTCCATCCATATCACATATAGTAGGAAGATATTCTTCCAACAACACATAGTCTATCATTTTGGGATAGAGTGTTTGGCAAAAATCCTTGAATCTCAAGAACCATTATCTTCCCAGTTCTAGAGTATACCCTTAGCTTTGATGTTTGGATCTTCATTCTTCTGTAAGGAAGTCATCTTCAAGTTCAACCATGGCATCAATCTTCCCACACTTCTATGGAAGACCCAATGAAGATGCTGCAGAGTTTTTGGACAACTTGGAAATGGCATATCTCATCTCAGGAAGGGATCAAGAAGCTATTAAGCTAAGGGCTTTCCCATTGATCCTCAAGGAGGAAGTTAGAGTATGGTACAACAACCTATTAAATGAAGCAACAGAAGTTGGGAAGTAGTGTGTGAAGCATTCATAGCTCGATATGGCAAAAGGGATACACCACAAGGATTGTGGCAACAATTGATCTCACTAAGGCAAGTAACTCTTGAAGAATTTTCAAACTATGAGTCCAAGTTTCAGTGTGTGTGGAATAATTGGGAAGATAGCGAAGGACAAATAAGGTAGCTCCATAGTTTTGAAAAGGGATAGATTCATCTTAGGACTCTTCCCTTCTCTGAAACAAAAGGTGGAGTCACAATTTCTAAGGACCTTTGAATAAGCATTAGATATAGCAAGAGTGAAGTGTAGAAAATTAAAGTTTCAGTCTTGAAAGGCTGAAAAAGTAGAACATATGGATGCTATTCCCCTAGTATCAGCTGTGAGGAGTCAACAAGACAGACCACAAAGGGAACGAAATCGGAGACGAAGACAAGAACAAGAATATATATATGCTACAATTGCAACAAACGTGGTCATAGTATGTATAATTGTCCTCATCCTCGTAGGAACCCAGGTAATATGTATCCTACTAGAAGGCCACCACAATATGCTAGGGAACAACAACAACCACGAGCAAATATTCCACCTATCCCAATGGCTCAAGGTGAGCAAAGGCAAATGAATGTTTTGGAGCTGACTGATGATCAAGAGACCATGGATATGATGCCAATTAAGAAGATAAGGGTGCAAGATAGAGACCGATCTCAAGACAAAGATTCCAGCATGGGTACACAAACGAAGAAAGGAAGAGTTGCAGAAGGTGAAGCTAGTAAAAGAAAGAGATGGCCGAGGAGGAAGATCACGATGGAAGACTTTCCTCTAGGTAAGGGTATTGAACCTTATGACCTAATTGAGGATATATCCACACAGAAACCAAATATCACTTGATCACAATTACTCCAATTATCTTCAAAAACTAAGAGGGAATGGTCCAAGCTAGTAAGCACTAGGAGGACTAAAAATAAGGAAATTAACCTTATAAGAGCCAATGCATGTGATGATGTGGTACCCACAGTAGATGCATATGTAAAAGGAAAAAGAATCTCAAATGTGTACGTGGATGGCAAAGCACAGGTGTGTGTAATGATAGAAAAAACAATGCATAGGTTAGGCTTAGACGTGATAGGACCATCTGCATACCAAGCCAAAATGGAGAATAATAGTGTTGTTAAATGTGTTGGTGTGATTGAAAATTTAAGAATTACAGTATGTGATATAGAGGTTGCTTTGGATATGTATGTAATTGCAACCAAAGGGGAGGGCTACCCCATCATATTAGGACATCCATGGTTAATTGCAGTAAGAGCAGATAAAAAATGGGGTTCTGGCCTTCTAGATCTCAAACCAAATGATAAAACAAAGTGAATTACCTATGATTTGAAGGACCGGAAAAGAAGGAAGATCTCAAGTATGAAGCAACAGTAGCTGAGGAGAATTCTTGTTATGATAGCGATTCTAGCAATGAGGAATCGACAACCGAAAATGATTCATCAACACTCGAAGTCATGGGCATGATGTTTCAAGGAAAGGAAGATGGAGGCAAAGAGTATGATCTACAACAACCATAAAGTGAGGATTCCACACCCAAAGCCGATCTCCAAAAGATGCTAGCGGAGGATCTCACCTCAGAGGAAACGACTAGGTACGTCAGCATACTCAAAAGGTACCCCAAATTATTCATTAAAGATTATAATGAGGTACAAGGTGTAATTGCTATTCAATATCATATCAAAATCAAGCCAAAATCAAAGCTAGTCTTGCAAAAGCTCAGAAGGATCAGAACACTTCAATAAGAGGCTCTACTAAATGAGGTAAATAGACTCATAAAGGTTGGTTTTATTTACCCTGTATCAAAATCAAAATGGATGTCTCTAGTAGTAGTTACCCCAAAGAAGAACAATAAATGGAGGTGTGTGTAGACTATAAACCCTTAAATGCAGCAACAAAGAGAGATAATTTTCCACTACCCTTCCAAGATGAAATTCTAAATGAAGTGGCAGGTCATGAAAAGTACATTGTATGTGATGGATACTCAAGGTACTTCAAAATTCGGATAGTTGAGGAGGACCAAAGGAAGACCACATTCATTACGCCATGGGGATGCTTTGCTTATCAGGTAAAGCCTTTTGGCCTAACCAATGCACCTGCAATATTTCAAAGGTTTATGAACTATGTTTTTCAACCATTCTTTGGATCAACAATAAGGGTTTACATGGATGACTTTTGCATATATAGTACTAGATCTATGCATTGTCAAAAAGTGGAAGAAGGCTTAAAAAGATTGTATGAGCTTGGAGGTCAACTGAATCTTGATAAGTGTCATATTGCCGAGAAAGAATTAGTTCTCCTTGGACATCTCATATAAGAAAAGGGGATTCAAGCTGATCCATCCAAAGTGGAAGCCTTATTGGCTCTACCTCACCCAACAATGATAAAGCAGACTCTCACTTTTGTACAAAAGTTACGCTACATGTCACAACTCATCCGCCTTCTATCTGAAATCATATCTCCATTACAAAATCTTGCACAAGATAGTGTCTTTGCATGGGAGGATATCCATAGTGAATGTTTAAAAGAAATCAAAAGAGTACTCAGCACTCTACCCACATTGATGCCCCCAAATACGGGAGAGACTTTCTATGTGTGTCCAAGTGCATGTGAAGAAGCAATCAGAGTAGTCTTACTCCAAAAGGATACAAAAATATCTCACATGCGTCCTGTTTACTTTGCTAGCAAGGTAATGAAAGAAAAAGAGAAGAGATACACAGATGCAAAGAAACTCGCGTATGCACTTATGTTTGGAGTAAGGAAGTTTCGGTCTTACCTTCTTGCTAGGCCTTTCGATGTTCTTACAACAGATCATGCATTCCCATATGTGGTACAACATATGAGTATCTCATCTAGAATAGCTAAATGGGTTCTTGAACTTCAAGAATACAACTATACTTTTATAGTAGAGGAAAGCACAAGAGCTAGTCTTGCAGACATACTCACCTACAAGAAGTGGGAGAGGAAAATATCCAATGAGAGGAACAAGGAAGCAACCTTGCATGAAGAAGATATTGAAGATGCACATACTATATTTTTTGATGGTGCATATAAGAAAAAGGTCGACAAAGCAACAGGAGGATTTTTGATATACGACCAAAACAAACAACTCATCTTCAAGAAAGATATAACTTTTCCTAATGCTCATTCAAATAATGAAGCAAAATACGCATCACTATGTGAGGACTTGCATGAATGTGTTCAACATGGTATCAAAAGGTTGATTATCAAAGGAGAATCAATGTTGATAATTAAGCAATTGCAAAATGTTTGGTGTTGCAAAAGCCAAAATTTGCTTGAATGATTGAAAAGGTAAGAGTGTTATTGAAACAATTTGATAACACTCAAATATGTCATATACCAAGGAGCCAAAATAATGAAGCAGATGAATTAGAAAATGAGCAATTCGATGGTTTCATAACATCCATGAAGCTGGGAGACAACAATTTTGTAGGTCAAGAAGGATTAGAAGATATCATCGAGTTTCTTGAAACTGGAGAACCACCCAATCATCTAAACAAGGTACAAAGGCATCAGCTAGTAAAGAAGGCTCTACAATACCAACTCATAGGAGATAATCTCATTGAGAAAGGTAAGGATCTTATCCTCATAAGGGTCCCCTCATCTGATGAAATAAAGAGCATTCTGGGATCATGTCACGATCATGCATATGGAGGATACTTCTCACATGAAATAACAATAAGGAAAATACTTCAAGCAGGATATGCATGGCCAACACTTCATAAAGATGTTCAATATTGGTGTAAAACATGCAATAAATGTCAAATTACAGGGAATAAGAGGCTTACGTATGAACCAAGGACACCAATCATATCTTATGGACCGTTCGAGAAATGGGGAATTGATGCAATTGGACCCCTATCAAGGACAAGCTCAAGAAAAGAATACATCATTGTGGTGGTGAACTACATGACTAGATGGGCAAAAGAAGCTTAGCACAAAAAGGACAACAACACAAGATATTGGGAAGTTCATTTATGATATCATATGTTGTAGATTTGGAATACCTTTTAGAGATAGTGTCCGATCATGATAAGTGGATAAAGTGAGCGAGAGGTAATACAAAAGAGGCTTACAGATCTACAAGAACTGAGTATGAAAAGGGACCTTGCAGTCGAGCATTACATGAATCAAGCAGAGAAAAGGAGGCAGGAATTTAACAAACAACTCAAAGATAAAAGGTGAAAAAGGAACTCTTGTTCTAAGATATCATAACCGTTTTGATAATAGGCATGACACAAAGTTCCAACCATGATGGGAGGGACCATTTTTTATCAAGACAAAGTTCAAGAATGCTAGCTATCAACTTATGGATCTATAAGGGAAAGTGCACAAGACAAAGGTCAATGGATGGAGGCTAAAAAAGTACTCACAAAGGATAGAAGACATTGATGATCAACAAGAGTAATCAAAGGAGAAAGAAATATCGATGGTGGTACAAGAAGATGACCCACCCTGGGACATCAACAAACTATTCGAAAGCTAGAGACATGAATGCCTCTAGCCTAGGGGAGGGCTAAGTATGAGGGCTATATTTTTTATACCTCCTCTAAGAATAATCTTATTCTATATATGTAATATGTTATTTATTTTATTTCTCTATGATATGGATATGTATAAAATAAATATGAAAGATAGAAGTCAAGTGGAGCCCACCACTAAAGATTTGACTAGCTCTCTCTACAGTAAAAGAGAAATAATCAATATGGAAGGGAAATCTAAAAGAGATATGGAAAGTCTAGAATATTCAAGTATTTAAACCTTGTCCCACTCTCTTTAGAATGAAACAAAAGTCTTTTTGAAGGCCCCATAGCCACACCACACCTTTTTGAATTTTCAACAAAGGAAACTTTTTGTTTATGCATATATCTTATATTCTTGGGCCCAAACTCAAAAGTATGATGAACCCAAGTCAAAATTCGGTGAATAGGACTCATTGCATGCATTTGGAGGAGAAAATATCATAATTTTCTAATACAACCTTAAAATATCCAAAAAATGTTTAAAAACTGGCCAAATATCACACCCTCTTGAGTCTAGAATCTTCTGAATCTTTGTAAACAATTGCTATTCAACACAAATGTAAAATATCTAGAAGATTCATTTCAAAATATCATCCCCAAATATCTCCCCAAAAGGCCTATAAAAGGAAACCTTGGGTGCCCTCCAAAAGCAAGAAGAGTTATATGTAGGTACACAGTGCAGGTGTAGTGGGCACTCCAAACCTAGGAGAAGGAGTCTACCCTATGTCACTGTATTGAGAGAGCTATAAAAGCTCCTAATTTGTAAGTCCCCCATGTCTTTGTAATATTTTCTATTTTAATCAAGTTCATTTTCCTAGTTCCTTCCATTTCCATTACCCTTAACCTTTGCTTATTATATCCAATACACCCTCTCTTCTTCTCTCATTTCCTACTCCTTCCATCTTCCTTCCCTCTTCTCCATAACTCCCAAACCCATTGAAGATTGTGGTACCACCTGGCTCCTCTTGTCATTGAGAATCTCTTTCTTGTGAGTGTTTAGTATTTTGTGTGTTGGTACTAAGAGGGCGGCATGGACAACCCCTGCCTTAAGAGTACTTGTGTAATGTTCATGTGTTGGTACTAAGAGGGTGGCATGGATCACCCCTACCTTAACAGTACCTTTGTGTTGATTGTGTTTAAGTGTACTAAGAGGGTGGCATAGATCACCCCCACCCTAAGAGTGCCATGGTATTTGTGTGACAAGGCAACGTGGACCACCCCTGCCTTGGCAGTGCTGTGTGTGTTTTTCGCATGAATGATTTTGTAGGAGCCTGGTGTCCCTCATCTTCAATTCCATTCTTTTTTTATGAGCTGAGCATTGAGGAAGTGTAAGAGGTCATTTCCTTAATGCCCCTCTCAACGTCTAACTCCAATAACCATCAGTGCCAAAAGCCAAATTCTTGATATAGAAGGTGATTGGGTAACCATACAATTCACGCACGAACTCATTAAAGAACCATTCAAATGGATCAAGGATGGGACCACGGATCTTAAGGAAGAAGGTCATAGCACTAAGACCAGAACATTCATGGATATTAATCATATTGATATTAAAGAAGAAGTGAGATTGGTGCATCAATGTTTTTGCTTTCCCAATATGTGTTGGTGCATTTCAAGCCTTCACACTTGGCTTGGAACTTTGGAAGATTAGCTTGGACAACTTTCATCAAGGCTTCACTTGAAGCAAGGTCCATATGAACTTATGCTTATAAGTTCTTACCTCTTTACCCATTGTAAAAGTCTATATGACTTGGCATCTCATGTAATCACTTACCTACTTGATTAGTCGTGGAAAAGTGGATGGTTTAGTAGAGAGAATATCTCCCTACTTTTAGAGGAGAGATTCTAGGGAGCTTAGATTTGAATTTCAAATTCAAATGATCACTAAACCTCTATAAAAGATGAAGTAAAAAAGTCGCGGGTGTGTCACTCACTTCAGCTCATATCCCGAGGCAATTCTGTATCAACACTTGAGTGTGTGAGGACTCTTTCATAGCCTACACCTCTGAGTACCATTTGGCAATGTTTATCATGTCAATGGGAATGTACATCAATGTGAACTAATACATATCATTACATTCATTATCTCTGTTTTTTCTCTGAGTCATCATCTTCAAGTCTGTCAACTTCAAAGAGGCATATCTCAGGATCTACTGAACCAAATCAAGTGATTCAAAGCACATTGGAACCAGCTCCAAGCATACTACATGCCTACAAAATCTCAAGGTCAAAGGATCAGCCATCTCGGAGAAATCTTGCTCGAAGTGACCTCTGGTATTTTTCTGCAGAGCTCCTAAAAAGTCGGGAGTGTTCCTAACTTTGCTTAAGTGATTTCTCTGAGTATAGTCTATCATTTTATCTCATTCCACTTGCAAATGGTAGCTTGTTAAGCTAATTTAATATGTCCAGAAGGAATTTAATCAATTGCAAGTGTGCTGGTCATACTGAGTGAAAGACTGAGCAGGTGTCAATACCAAATTAGCAAGTTTTCTTGGATTCTTGAAGTCTCAAGTAGTCTGTTTTGATTTGATCATTACACATATCATTTGCAAAGTACATATATGCTTTCTTGGTATCATTTGGAAGCTAAACAAGTGTACTAAGCATATCTGAAGCAAAGGAGGGCTGAAGCAAAGCAAGTCTAACAGCTTCAACTCAATCTCTTGAGTGCATCCAACCATTTCTCCCAGCAGTGGTATCAGAGCAAATAAGGTAAACATGGGATATGGTTTTCCTTCATTCATTGACAAATTGGACAGGAACAATTACCAAGCTTGGTCATTGAGGATGAAGACCTATCTACAAGGAAGGAGCTTATTTGGATACATATCAGGAGATGAGGAATTGCCCTCATTCAAAGCTAGAGGACTACCCACCAAGGATGAACAAGAGAGGCTCAACCAATGGTGTGCAAAAGATGCTTTGGCAAGGTCTTACCTTCTTAACTCTATATCTGATTTCCTTTTACCTCATATAAGGAACTATAAGACTTCCCAAGAGACTTGGGAAACTCTATCAACATATTTCTCTTCCAACACAAGGGCCAGGAAGAATCAACTGTGGATTGAATTCACAACCCTTAGGAAGCAGCCCAAGCAATCAGTCTCAGAGTATGTGACCAAGATTAAAGATGTGACAGACCAATTAGCAAGTATTGGAGAGGAGATTGAAGAGGAGCAAATAGTCAGGCAAGTAACAATTGGACTCAAGGCAGATGATAAGTGGGAAAGCTTCACCACTGTAATGGACCTCTATATGGACATGCATACCCCAGATCTCACAACACTCATGGGCCAACTATTCACACATGAAGCAAAGTTTACAAAGGCAGGAGATCAATCAAAAGGTAACAACCCCTCTGCTCTCTATACTGATAAGAAAGTTAAGGATAAAGGTAAAGGGAAGAAACAAGATGAAGAAGGCTCTACCTCCCAAGCTAACTATGCAGGGAGAGATAGATCCTCAAGAGGAAGAGGCAGAGGAGGTAAGTCAGGTAGGGGGAGACCCTACAACTCATCACCATGCAACATTTGTGGATTGTCCAATCATACCACAAATGAATGCTACAAGAACTACAAGAATCAGAGAGGAAGAGGCTACTCAAGAGGTGGATACTCTCAAGGGAGAGGCAGGTTCAATCAACACCAAGGCTACAATGGATACAACAATCAATACAACAACAATTACAACCACAACCACAATGGTAGTTACCAAGGTGGATTCAGAAACAGAAGGGACTACAACAACTACACAGAGGAGTAAGATGACTCCCTATTGATCATGAATATGACCTCCAAGGCAGGTACAAATGATGATCATTTATTTTATATTGACTCAGGATGTTCTAACCATGTAGCTGGCAATGTGGCACTACTCTCTGATTTGGAAGAACCCAAGGGCAAACATCAGGTACAAACAGGTGATGATACTAAACACTCTGTTGTAAAGATTGGAAATGTGAAGACATGTGATGGTAACCAGAACCTATTGAGCAGGGTACTCTATGTACCAACCATCACCAAGAATCTAATGAGTGTTGGTCAGATTGTGGAGAAAGGTTTGCAGGTCAGATTCACACAACATGGAGCATATGTGGAGGACCCAAGACATGGATTCAGAAGGATAGCCAAGAGAGAAAAATCAGGTAGATTGTTTACCTTTGAGCTAGAAGACACCAAAAACATTGCTTTATATAATTACAAGGATCAAACACTTTCAGAGTTAGAAATATGGCACAAGAGGTTAGGTCACATAGGTGAAAGAACCCTAAAGCAAATGTGCAGGGATCAATGTGTGCTTGGGATACCTAATGTATCCAAGCAACACATGATTTATAAGTTTGGAGCATGTCAGTTTGGTAAGTCTCATAGGTTGCCCTACTCAAGGAAAGGTTTCATGCATGAAGACTACCTAGACTTGGTACACACAGATGTTTGGGGACCTAGCAAGGACCCTTCCATTTCAGGTTCAAGGTATTATGTGTCCTTCATTGATGATTATAGCAGGTGGACTATCTTATACTTTATGAAGCATAAAGATGAAGTGTTTAATTGTTTCAAGAGGTATCTTGCACTTGTTGAAAACCAAACAGGAAGAAGCTTGAAGAGGCTAAGGTCAGATGGTGGAGGAGAGTACTTCTCCAATGAGTTTGAAGATTTCTTGCAGGAAAGAGGCATCAAAAGGGAGATTACTACAAGGTACTCACCTGAACAAAATGGGGTAGCTGAAAGAAGGAATAGACTCATTGTAGAAACAGCTAGGTCTATGCTTAATGAAAAGAAATTGCCAAATTATCTTTGGGCAGAAGGTGTATCGACTGCCACCTATCTCATAAATAGGTTGCCATCCAAATCACTTGATGGCATGACACCATATGAAGCTTGGCATGGTAAGAGACCTTCTTTGGATCATTGTAAAATCTTTGGTTGTGTAGCATATGTGCATATTCCCTCACAGGTAAGGGGAAAGCTAGACCCTAAAGCTGAAAAATGTATCTTCATTGGTTATGATTTGAACCAAAAGGGATACAGATTCTACAACCCATCAAACAAAGGCTTCAAGGTAAGCAGAGATGTCATCTTTGATGAGAATGACTCATGGTATGAGAATGAATGCAGGAAAGTTAGTCTACCCTATGATATGGAAGAAGATTTCCCAAAGCTCACCAAGGAGGAACCAATCCAGAAAGAAGAATCAAGCTCAGATGATGATGATACAATAAACCTTGAGGAGTTCAAGGCATGGAAGTCCAAAGGAAAGATGAAGATGAAGAAGCTTGAGGATACACCAGAATCCTCAACTCAAGCAATGAGGAGATCTCAGAGAGAAAAGAAGAAGCCTATCAGATTTGGGTATGACACATCACTTGTAACTAAACATTATGTATATCTTGCAAAGGATTTGTTGAATGAAGAACCAGGTACCTATGAAGAAGCTATCACTAAACCAGAATGGAAAGAAGCTATGGATGAAGAAATGGAAGCTCTCAAGGAGAGTGATACTTGGGACTTGGTACCCAAGAAGGACTCTATGAAGGTGATAGGATCCAGATGGATCTACAAGCTAAAGAGAAATTCAGATGGAACAATCAACAGGCACAAAGCTAGGTTGGTAGCCAAGGGTTTTGCACAAACCCAAGGCATTGATTATGAGGAGACATTTTCTCCTGTGGCTAAGATGCCAACTATCAGAATATTGGTGAGTGTAGCTGCATCCAAAAATTGGAACATGTACCAATTAGATGTCAAGAATGCTTTCTTGAATGGATGGATATCTGAAGAAGTCTACATGTCACAACCACCTGGCTATGAAGATCCCAAGAAGGTAAATTATGTTTGTAAATTGAAGAAGGCTCTATATGGTTTGAAGCAGGCACCTAGAGCATGGAATTACAGGTTGACAACCTACCTCCAAGACCAAGGATTTGTGATGAGCAAAGCTTATACTTCTCTGTTCATAAAGAGAAGTAGTACATAGGTAATCTACTTGTGTGTTTATGTTGATGACATCATCATTACAGGAAATGATGTCAATGGGATTAGACACATCAAAGGACAGATGATGAAGGAATTCAAGATCAATGATCTTGGATTATTGAAATACTTCTTAGGTCTTGAGTTAGTCTACACCAACTCAGGTATATATATTACTCAAAAGAAGTATGTACAGGATATGGTCAAGAAGTTTGGCTTGCAGGATGCTAAAGTCTCAACTACTCCAATGGAGGTCAACCTAAAGTTAAGTGCTCATGAAGGGGATGAAATACAAGACATTACAGGATATCAAAGCATGGTAGGAAGTTTGAATTATGCTACCTTGACAAGAATTGACATAGCATATGGAGTTAGTGTGCTAAGCCAATTCATGCACAAACCAAGGGTACCTCACCTAGAGGCAGCAAAAAAAATATTGAAGTACCTCAAAGGAACTCAGAACCATGGTTTGTACTTTCCTTATACATCAGATATTGACATTAAAGTATATTCAGATGCAGATTGGGCAGGATGCAAGGATGACAGGAGGAGCACATCAGGATACATTTGTTTTGCAGGAGATAAGCCTATTTCTTGGTCAGCCAAGAAACAACCTACAGTGGCATTGTCATCCACTGAAGCAGAGTATAGAGGGCTTGCCAATGCCACTCAAGAAGCTATCTGGTTGAAGCTCTTGTATACAGAGTTAGGTCTATACACTAGACCTCCAATTATCTTTGGAGATAACACTAGCTCTCTTCACCTTGCAGCTAATCCAATATATCATGCCAGAACCAAACACATAGAGGTTCATTACCACTATGTGAGGGAAAAGTTACTAAGCAAAGAGATTCAATTGACATATGTGTCTACTAATATGCAATGTGCAGATTTACTCACTAAAGCATTGGATGGAAACAAGCTATGCAGATTCAAATCCATGATTGGATTGCAGGATGTGATTGAAGACTAAAGATGAAGACTTAAGCCAAAGTGCTTGGCTTGAGGGGGAGCTGTTGGTGCATTTCAAGCCTTCACACTTGGCTTGGAACTTTGGAAGATTAGCTTGGACAACTTTCATCAAGGCTTCACTTGAAGCAAGGTCCATATGAACTTATGCTTATAAGTTCTTACCTCTTTACCCATTGTAAAAGTCTATATGACTTGGCATCTCATGTAATCACTTACCTACTTGATTAGTCATGGAAAAGTGGATGGTTTAGTAGAGAGAGAATATCTCCCTATTTTTAGAGGAGAGATTCTAGGGAGCTTAGATTTGAATTTCAAATTCAAATGATCACTAAACCTCTATAAAAGATGAAGTAAAAAAGTCGCGGGTGTGTCACTCACTTCAGCTCATATCCCGAGGCAATTCTGTATCAACACTTGAGTGTGTGAGGACTATTTCATAGCCTACACCTCTGAGTACTTGGAAATGTTTATCATGTCAATGGGAATGTACATCAATGTGAACTAATACATATCATTACATTCATTATCTCTGTTTTTTCTCTGAGTCATCATCTTCAAGTCTGTCAACTTCAAAGAGGCATATCTCAGGATCTACTAAACCAAATCAAGTGATTCAAAGCACATTGGAACCAGCTCCAAGCATAATACATGCCTACAAAATCTCAAGGTCAAAGGATCAGCCATCTTGGAGAAATCTTGCTCGAAGTGACCTCTGGTATTTTTCTACAGAGCTCCTAAAAAGTCGGGAGTGTTCCTAACTTTGCTTAAGTGATTTCTCTGAGTATAGTCTATCATTTTATCTCATTCCACTTGCAAATGGTAGCTTGTTAAGCTAATTTAATATGTCCAAAAGGAATTTAATCAATTGCAAGTGTGCTAGTCATACTGAGTGAAAGACTGAGCAGGTGTCAATACCAAATTAGCAAGTTTTCTTGGATTCTTGAAGTCTCAAGTAGTCTGTTTTGATTTGATCATTACACATATCATTTGCAAAGTCCATATATGCTTTCTTGGTATCATTTGGAAGCTAAACAAGTGTACTAAGCATATCTGAAGCAAAGGAGGGCTGAAGCAAAGCAGGTCTAGCAGCTTCAACTCAATCTCTTGAGTGCATCCAACCATTTCTCCCAACAATATGCACAGATATATGACACCATAGAAGATAATAGCTCAATTACTCTCTCATGCCACTTGTGCAACATTAACAGATTTCTACTTACTAGTAGATGAACTCCATTTACCTTTGCCCTTCTGACTAGCTAATAAAGCTTGATCTACAACACACATAATAGACATGTTTTGCCTAGATTGATCTTCTTGCAATAAAACATATATTAAATCCTCAAATGTTAAGGCATTGGGATTGCCTTTCATCATTAATCAAAGAGTAGAAGCAAGACTCCTATATGAATCTGGAAGACCATTAAGAGCAGTCTACACAAGTGAAATAACTGATAAAACTTCATCAACAAAAATCAACTGCTCCTTCAAATCTTTGATCTTTGTCAAAAAACTATCCATGGAGTCTCCTTCATTCATGTGCTCACTCTCCAACTGTTTTCGAAGGTAAGCAACAACAACCTCGTTTCTTTCCTGGTATAAAGTGCTAAGTGTATCCCAATCATCCTTTGCTGTTTTACAAGAGAAAATGTGAGGGATAATGGCACGTTTGATAGACAAAGCTATCAATGCATATGCCTAAGCATCTCTACCATCCCATAGAACTTGCTCTACAGTAGGTGCAAAATGTTCTCCTGCGTGGGCACATATGCCAAGCTGATCTCCCCAGCAGAGAACCTCTCCCTGACATAGTGATAATGCAACTCAATGTGCTTAGTGCGAGCATGGAACACAGGGTTCTTCGCAACTTCCAACGAGCTCTGACTGTCAGTGAAGATGGTGGTGGCAGAAGTCTAACCAACACCCAAATCAGCCATAAGGCATCTCAGCCACGCACACTCAACAATCACTATGAAAGCTTCCCTATACTCAGCCTCACAACTGGAAGTGGCCACAGTAGGCTGCTTCTTGCTCAACCAAGATATACATGAGCTACCAGGTATGAATCAAAAGCCATTATTAGACACATGAGTGTCATAGCAACCAGCCCAATCAGAGTCAGAAAAGGCATGCAAATCTAGTGGTAGTAATCCCCCCTTGGGATAAAACAATCCAAGGAGCCGAGTACCACTCAAATAGACAAAGATGCGCTTAACTGCCTGCCAATGCTTGACTCTTGGGCAATGCATAAACCTACTCATCTATGAGACAGCAAATTGAATATCTGGTCGAGTAATGCATAAGTAAATCAAGCATCCAACAGCCTGCTGATAGAGAACAGCATCAAATGCATCTCGTGCATCATGAAGACTCAATCGTAAACGTGTCTCCATAGGAGTGGCAATAGGCTTATAGTCTTCAAGGCCAAAATGCTGCAATAATGTGTCAATATATTTCGTTTGACACAAAGCCATTCCACCATCAACCTGCATAAACTCAATGCCCAAATAATGATGCAAATGCCCCAAATCATACATCTCAAATGAGGCATGCAAATCAGCCTTAAAATTAGCAATATGGCTCTCATGAGGACCAATGAGCAGCATGTCATCAACATAAACCACAATGATCAGAAGTACATCATTAGCACGCTTAACATATAAGGTGCTTTCAGTTGGATTGTTCTCAAAACCATGTGCAATCAGATAGGCATGTATCTTTTCATACCAAGCACATGGTGCTTGCTTTAAACCATATAATGCCTTCTTTAACCTGCACACCCGGTTCTCATGCCCTTTCTGCACAAAGCCACGAGGCTGAAAAACATACACTTCTTCATGCAAGTCACCATTCAGAAATGCAGTTTTAATGTCCAACTAATGTACATTCCAACCATGATGGGCTACAAGTGCACAGATGCTCCGAACAGTAGTCATATGGCATGTAGGTGCAAAGGTCTCATCAAAATCAACTCCTCTTTCCTGTGCATAACCCTTTGCAACAAGCCTAGCCTTATACCTGTCAACTATACCATCAGGTTTACACTTCAGCTTGTATACCCACTTAGTGCCAATGGCCTCCTTGTCAGGAGGCAAGTCACATAAAGACCAAGTACCATTCTTCATTATTGCATCATATTCAGATTGCATATCAGCCATCAATTTTTTGAATTTTGTGCTTCATCAAACGAAACAGACTCAGTCTCATCACATAGACTAGATGCAGCCATAGCATAGCAATCTGATGCAAAAGAGGCACTATGAGAGCCTGATCGATTATGAGATGATAGAGGTGCATCTAATTTGTTGTCACGCAAGATCTGCACCTGCCATTTTGGTATAGTTCTGGCCTGCTCAATATCAGCTCTCTCATCAATAAGTGCATCATGTAAATCTGCATCAGAAATGGAATGATATGCATCATCACATGAAACTTGCAAAGGTTGAGAAGTTGCCTCATTAGGACCAGCACTAGACTGTCCACCTATAAAAAGAGGCAACAAAGTATCATACATGTCTTTGGAGCTAACAGATGTCTCCTTAGTACATGAAAGCAATGGCTAACTAGCATCCTCCACAAAAACAACATCATAACTAACCAGAATGTGTTTAGTCTGTGGATGATACAGACGATACCCTTTACTTTCAGAACTGTACCCAACAAAAATACATTTTACTGCTTTATCATCCAATTTTCTATGATGTTGTTCGGGCACTAATGCATATGCCAAACAACCAAAAACACGCAGATGAGCAACAGATGGCTTGCGATCATGTCAAGCCTCATATGGAGTGATAGACTGTAGTGCTTTAGTGGGACACCTGTTTAGTACATATGTTGCACACATGAAAGCCTCAAGCCATAAACTATGTGGTAAAGCTTGACTCTTGATCATACACCTCGCCATCTCCATGAGAGACATGTTCTTTCCTTCAGCAACTTCATTCTGTTGAGGTGTATACAACATTGTACACTGGTGTTTTATCCCACATTCAGCCAGAAATGCATTAAAATCAGAAGACATATATTCCCCCCCTCAATTTGAATGAAGGGTGCCCATTTTACATGCTGATAGATTTTAAGCCAAAACCAAAAACTGTTTGAATCACATGAACACTTCGAACTTAGCCTTCGATGGATATACCCATGCATGCCTGGAAAAATCATCAATGGAAGTCACAAAGTAAAGATAATTTCCAAAAGAAGGTGTCTACATAGGAGCACAAACATCACTATGTACAAGTTGCAATTTCTGAGTAGCCTGAACTAAACCATCTTTTGGAAATGAGGAACGCTGCATTTTGCCCAAAATATAGCCTTCACAAACGTGTTTTCCAGGTGCCTCAAGTTTGGGCAGAGGACACCATTTCAGATTTCTGCAGGCATAACAAACTAGCAAAATTTAGATGACCAAAGCGTGCATGCCAAAGCTTTGCATCTGACATAGCCTGAGAATCATTTACTGCACATGCCAAAGATCTTTCATAGTCTATGAGCTTATACAGCCCACGACATAAAATGCCAGAAGCAATAATCACATTGCCATTTGACAAATCATGAACTGTACACTTGTGATCAACAAATTTCACAACCAAGCCAATCTTGGCTAATGCAGAAACTGATAACAGGTTCTTCTTGATCCTTGGCACAAATAAAGCATCTGACAAAGTGAAAGAACTACAATCAGCACTAGTCAAAATGATCTTACCAACTCCCATAACAGGATAAGAGGAGTTGTTGGCACATGTAACAGTACTCCCTGTAGGGGCAGGCTCGAGTGAAGAGAAGAAACTGCGCTACGAGGTAATATGTTTGGTCGCCCCACTATCAAAATACCAAACATGTGAGTCTATTGCAGACATGCACTGCTCATGAGAAGATGGGTCAAAACTGTAAACATTAGTAAACGCCCATTCTTCTTCCTCTACAACAACCATTCCAGTCTCTTTCTTCTTTGCCTCTTTAGTAGCTAGTTTTGGACAGTTCTTTATGATATGATCATTCCCTTTACAGTACTTCCAAAAAAATTTATGCTTTTCTGATTTCTTCTCATCTTTATCTTCCTTCTTCGAATGTGCAGAATTAGCAGATTTCTGCTTACTAGTTGAAGAGCTTCATTTTCCTTTCCCTTCTGACTAGCCAAGAAAGCTTGATCTGCAACTCGCATAATAGACCTGTTCTGCATGGATTGATCTTCTTGCAACAGAACAAAGACTAACTCCTCAAATGGTAAGGCATTTGGATTGCCTTTCATCATCAACCGAAGAGCAGAAGCAAAACTGAATCAGGAAGACCATTCAGAACGGTCTGCACAAGTGAGCTATCTGGTATAACCTCATCATCAGAAATCAACTATTCCTTCAAGTCTTTGATCTCCGTTAGGAAATTGTCCATAGAATCACCTTCATTCATGTGCTCACTCTCCAACTGTTTTTGGAGGTAAGCAACACGAGCCTCATTCCTAGCTTGGTACAATGTGGTAAGTGTATCCCAAGCATCCTTAGCTATTTTGCAAGAGCGAATGTGAGGAATAATGGCACGTTTGACAGACAAAGCTATTAATGCATGTGCTTGGGCATCTCTGCCATCCCAGTGAATCTACTTTGTAGTAGGTGCAGCAAAAACCGCAGCACGAACAGGAATATGTAAAATATCACCATCTTTGACACCTTCTGCATCAACTTCATTTGTAACAGTTGTAGGTGTGATAGGACGTTTTTCAACACCCTGCACAATGTTCCACAGTCCTTTTGCAACAAACACATGTCGCATCATATAAGCCCATAACGAGTAGTTAGTACCATCCAACTTATCCTCAACAGCCAACATACAGAATACATCACTGCTTTCAGCCATGGTCGGTGACTAAAAGACCTTGATGCAGAAAATTGAATGTATCTCAAAAAGTTGAATAGAATTGCCCAGATGAATTCTACTGACATGTAGCAGACTTCGAGATGCTTATACGAATAGAAACTGGTATATACCTTTGGCACAAAAAGACAAAATAGCATGTACAAGTGCTACGATAGTGCATTCGAAGGCCGAAACAAGCTCAGATCGTGATTTCGGCACCACATAGCAAAGTTGTTTTGATCTCGAAAACACATTGAGTATGCTCACCAAAATTCGTGCGATTCTGAGACTGCAACCGAAGGAGTGTCGTTGGCACCCTAGATGAAGCGATGACCTGCTCTGATACCAATTGTTGGAGATAGACGTCTGTAGAAGCACGCGAATAGCACAAGGAAGGAGAAGAAGCTTGGAGCACAACACACAATACTGAATGTATTACTAGAGAATGTACAAAGAATATAAGTAGCCCATTAGGGCAATAGGCGTATATACAAGCCGGGGGAAAAAACCTCCTAAAGAGGGAAAAAAGTGCTCCGGTGGTCCTAGAGTGTTCACACACATCACTACCTAAATATATCAATAGTTTGGAGGGGCATCGACAATGCCCTAGATGAAGCGGCAACCTACTCTAATACCGATTGTAAGAGTTTGAGGTCTGTGGAAGCACGTGAACAACACAAGGAAGAAGAAGAAGCTTGGAGCACAACACACAATACTAAATGTATTACCAAATGAATATAAAAAGATAAGTAACCCATTAAGGTGATAGGCATACATACCAAAAGGGGGAAAAAACCTCCAAAAGAGGTAAAAACATGCCCCAATGGTCTTGAGTGTGTTCACACATCAATATAAAAATATATCAGAAGGTGCACTTCCTAAAATCCTTTAAAATAAAGTTACAACCTTAAGCACCTTAGACACCTCACAAAAGAATGTATTATGCCCTTATCATCTTGTCATGGTTGCACTAGAGCTCTCCCCAAGGTCACACATAGAGAATTCTCTAAAAATATCCTCCCAACCAACATCCATGCTCGCATTAAAGCGTGTATCTCCACTTAAGGCTCCCTTCTCTCTTCTACCTCTCCTAAATAGAAAGTGCACTCATATTATGTTGTTTAAGCTGCCCTATACTCAGCCTTACAACTGGAAGTGGCCATAGTAGGCTACTTCTTGCTCAGCCAAGATATGCATGAGCTACCAAGGATGAAGCAAAAACCACTGGTGGACACATGAGTGTCATAGCAACCAGCCCAGTCATAGTAAAAAAAAGCATGCAAATTTGGCAGTAGTGATACCCCCTTGGGATAAAACAACCCAAGTAGCCTGGTACCAATCAAGTAGCAAAAGATGCGCTTAATCGCTTGCCAATGCTTGACACTTGGGCAATGCATAAACTTGTGCTTGTTAAGTACATAAGTTGCACACATAACAGCCTCAAGCCAGAAACTATGTGGTAAAGCCTGACTCGTGACCATACACCTCGCCATCTCCATGAGTGACTTGTTTTTTCGTTCAAAAAATCCATTCTGTTGAGGTGTATATGGCACTCTACACTGATGTTTTATCCCACGTTCAACCAAAAATGCATTAATTTTAGAAGACATATATTCCCCCCTCGATTAGAATGGAGGGTGCCCATTTTACATGCTGACAAATTTTTAGCCAAAACCAAAGACTGTTTGAAGCACATGAATACTTTGGACTTTGCTTTGAGTGGATATACCCATGCATGCTTGGAAAAATCATCAATGAAAGTCACGAAGTAAAGATAGTTTACAAAAGAAGGTGTCTGCATAGGACCACAAACATCACTATGTACAAGCTGCAATTTTTGAGTAGCCCAAATTGAACCATCTTTTGGAAAGAAGGAACACTGCATTTTGCACCTTCACAAACGTGTTTTCCACGTGCCTCAAGTTTGGGCAAAGAGGACACCATTTCAGATTTCTGCAGGCATAGCAAACTAGCAAAATTCAGATGACCAAAGCGTGCATGCCAAAGCTTTGCCTCTGACATAGCCTGAGAATCATGTACTATACATGCCGAATCATTCACAGATCTTTCATAGTCTATGAGCTTCTACAACCCACGACATAAAATGACAGAAGCAATAATCATGTCGCCATTTGACAGATCATGAATTGTACATCTATCATCAACAAATTTCACAACCAAGCCAATCTTGGCTAATGCTGAAATTGATAACAAATTTTTCTTGATCCCTAGTACAAATAAAGCATCTGACAAGGTGAAAGAACTACCATCAACAATATTCAAAATGATCTTACCAACTCCCATGAGAGGATAAGAGGAGTTGTTAGCACATGTGACAGTATTCCCTGTAAGGGCAGGCTCAAGTGAAGTGAAGAAATTGTGCTACGAGGTAATATGTTTGGTTGCCCCACTATCAAAATACCAAACATTTGAGTCTACTGCAAACATAGACTGCTCATGAGAAGATGGGTCAAAATTGCAAACAGTAGTAAACACCCATTCTTCATTCTACACAAGATTAGCATACTCTATTTTGGGTGTAGAGGCCTCTACAACAACCATTCTGGCCTGTTTCTTCTTTGCCTCATTAGCAACAAGTTTTGGACAACTCTTAATGACATGATCATTTTCTTTACAGTATTTGCAAAACAATTTCTGCTTTTCTAATTTTTTCTCATCTTTGTCTTCCTTCTTTGAATGTGCAACATTTGCAAACTTCTGCTTACTAGTAGAGGAGCTCCATTTTCCTTTGCCCTTCTGACTAGCCAAGAACGCTTGATTTGCAACATGCATAATGGACCTATTCTACCTAGATTGATCTTCTTACAACATAGCAAAAACTAACTCTTCAAATGACATGGCATTTGGATGGCCTTTCATCATCAAACAAAGAGTAGAAGCAAAACTCTGATATGAATCAGGAAGACCATTCAAAGCGGTCTGCACAAGTGAGCTATCTAGTATAACTTCATCAGCAGAAATCAATTGTTCCTTCAAATCCTTGATCTTTGTTAGAAAATTGTCCATAGAATCACCTTCATTCATATGCTCACTCTCCAATTGTTTTTGGAGGTAAGCAACATAACCCTCAATCCTAGCCTAGTACAATGTGGTAATTGTATCCCAAGCATCCTGAACTGTCATACAAGAGCGAATGTGAGGAATAATGGCATGTTTAATAGACAAAGCTATCAATGTGTGTGCCTGAGCATCTCTACCATCCCAATGAATTTGCTCTGCAATAGGTGCAACAGAAACCGTAGCATGAAGAGGGATCTGCAGAATATCACCATCCTTGACATCATCTCCATCAGCTCCAATACCTGTATTTGCAGTATCTGTATTTGGAGTACCTATATTCACACATGTAACATGACGTTTTTCAATGTCGTGCACAATATTCCATAGTCCTTTTGTGACCAAGGCATGATGCATCATATAAGCCCACAATGGATAATTGGTACCATCCAACTTATCCTCAATAGCCAACATACGAAATACATCACTGCTTTCAACCATGGCCACTCACTAAAATGCCCTGATGCAGAAAAATGACTATATCTAAAAAAGTTGAAAAGAACTACCCTGACAAGTTTTGCTAAACCTGTAGCAGACTTTGAGACACTTATATTGGTGAACCAAAACTTGTATATATCTTTCACACAAAAAGACAAAATAGCTTGCACAAGCACTATGATAGTGTGTTCGAAGGCTGAAACGAGCTCAGATCCCGATTTTGGCACCACACAACAAAGTTGTTTTGATCTCCAAAACACCCTAAGTATGCTCATCAAATTTCTTACAATTCTGAGACTGCAATCGGAGAGGTGCAGACCACACCCTAGATGAAGCGGTGACCTACTCTGATACCAATTGTTGGAGTTAGACGTCTACAGAAGCAAGTGAATAGCACAAGGAAGAAGAAAGTTTGGAGCACAACACACAATGCTAAATATATTACCACTAGAACGTCCAAAGATAAGTAATCCGTTAGGGCTATAGGCATATATACAAGGGGGGGGAACCTCCTAAAGAGGAAAAAAAGTGCCCCAATGGTCCTAATGTGTTCACACACATCACTACTGGATGAATGGTTTGTCTAAGGCTGGATGAATGGTGTTCATGACTTGAGTGCATCTCTGGAAATCTCGCTTGTAGATTGGAAACTCAAAATACATAGGATTCTAGCCTTTTTCATCACATCCATCGTTGATGGAAGCTCATGTAAGATCTTGAAGTCTTGGGACATCACTGGAAATTGATGGTCCATATCCATGATCTTAATAGTCACCAAGAACAAATGTTCTCTAGCTAGTTGGTCTTCTCGGAACCAATGTCCTTTGGCCTTTTTCAAACTCTTCATTGGAAATTCAAGCACTTCCTCTTGAATCGTCGCTTCAAAATCTTTGAAAGCCATTTGCAACTTGTAATGTAGTAGAGAATTAGTTCAAGAGAGAAATTGCTTCTGCATGTTTATGTGTAGTTCATTAATATGTCGTCCTCTACCACTCCGTACCCCCTTGTGTAAGTAGAGACGAGTAAGGTACCTTACCATACTTTATTTTTTTAAGTAATCCTAAAAGAAAACAAAGATTAATTGATACCTGAAGCATTTACTTATTTACAATGTATGGTCATTCCTATGACAACAAAAGCTAAAGTCATATTCCTGTTATGGAAATGTGCACCACTACTTTTTTGGAAAAAGTTGTGTGCCAAATGTGTGGCCTCTTAATGTGGCGCTATCATGCATATTTTGGATGCAATTGATTCTTTAGAAGAGTCTCCTAGATCCTCCTGCATATTTTGGATGCAATTGATTCTTTAAAAGAGTCTCCTAGATCCTCCTTGTCATTTCCTTGTCATTTCTTGGGTCTCCAAATTAACCTTATCTTTTGAGCTTGTGGCATTTGCTTCTGTTGCGCTTTCCTTTCTTTATTTTTGAATGTAGTATGTGCTTTATTCCTGTTCTTGGATTGGGTTTTTCGTGTTGTGATCTTTTGAGGTTTTCTTCGGTCCTTGACAGTTTCCTTTGCTTTATTTCACTGGTATGATACTTTCTTGAGTTTTTCTATCTCTTGAGTCGCTGTACTCCGGGCTGTTTTCGGAATCCGTATGCATTGCTATGATTTATGAGCCTCCACCAATGATTTTGGAAGCCATGCATGAAGAACTCTTGGTTTGTCCCATCAAGATTTCGAATAGTGGTTCTTTTGCTGCATTTTTGTTGGAGGGACAGTTTGTTCCTACATCTTATTTTCACATTGAGGTAGTTGATCCTTGTGTATCCATCATACTCGCGTGTTCATTCAAGGTGGTATTCTGGCGATCGATATCCATGTTGGTTTTTTTCCTATAGTGTTGGTGGGTTGAGAAATGTCCTCACTTTTTCCTTCAATCTCATATCCAATGGGAGAATTGGTTATAGAGTAATGCAACACCTCGGTATTAGCATGTAAGTTTGGCTTAGGATACTCATGAGGCACATCCCTATCTGAAGCTTCATCCCTATCTTCCTTCAGGTCTACCTTCCTAGGTAAGATTGTGCTAAAGATTTGTGACGATCTAGTTTCCAACAGACTAAAGACTTCTTTATGCCCTACTTTGGCCGATATGTATCCCTATGTAAGGTGTATGCTAACTTCATTTTCAAAAATCCAGTATTGTCCTAGGATCAAGTCTTCAATAAGGTCTTCATCTTTGCATATCAAGAATCTTTGCTCCATAGTGGAATTTCCTAGGTGAAGGGACGTTAGGACTTCCCCTATACACTCGATGATTTGTCCTCCGATTCCAATCATATATGCTTTAGCGGGACTCATGGTCATTTTGAGGTGAGTGGCTAACGACACTCGCATGCAACTTAGTGCTGCTCCAGTGTCAATTAATGCATCCACCAATTGATACTTTGTGTTTCCAATTCCTAGGTTTAAGTACGATTGGGAAATATTATTGTTTGCATTTTTCGCATTACCTACTTGGTAGGTTGCCATGGGTATAGGTTCCTCTCCCTGTACATACCGTTCGTCTCTTTGTTTCATCCACTCTTTTCGTTTCTTAATTCACTCCAGAGCTTCCATTCAAGCTTCTTCTCTAATCCTTTCTTCTTCCTTTTTTTGCTTTTGCGCTCCTACAAGTCGTGCTAACATTCGGTCCGTTAGTGGGTCCGTATAATACCTCTTAACTCTACAACCACTAATGTAGTTGGGAAGTACATCTCCGTCTAATGTGGCTAAGTTTACTACTCCACTAGTTGATATTTGATTCATCAATAATGATCCATAATCTCATTGCTGCAATTTCTTTGCATGTTGTTTCAATGTGTACACTAATACTAAATCGCCTTTCTTTAAGCCCTTATCTTTAATATGTGCATCGTAATAGGCTTTTTGTCTCCTTTTAGCCGCATAAATTCCTGCTACACCTTGTAGTCTTGTTTCATGCAGTTTTCCAATTTTCTCTAATTATTGGGATAGTTCATGGCCTATCCAATCGTTCTGTTGGGCTATACATAGGGTAGGAACTAAAAAATCAAATTGTAAAATTGCATTATGCCCGTATGCCAAATTAAATGGAGTAGTTCCTATGGCCATCTTATAAGCCACTTGAAAGGCCCAAATTGCATGATGCAATTGTTTGTCCCAATCTGACCTTCTGTTGTTGACTATTTTGGTAAACACCGTGCACAATACCTTATTGGAACTTTTCGCTTGGCCGTTGGCTTGGGGGTGGTAAGGGGTTGATCTTTTGTGAATCACAAGGAATTCATTCATCAGTGATTCTATTACTTTGTTGATGAAGTGTGTTCCCCTATCACTCACAATTTCTATTGGCAATCCAAAGTGAGTAAAGATATTTTCAAAGAGGAATTTAATTGTGGTTTGCACATCATTTTTTCCTTGTTGCTTTTGATTCTATGCATTTTGTTAGATAATCAGTGGCCACTATTATATATTCAGCATGTGATCCTTTGGCTGGAGGATTTATAGGTCCCATGAAGTCAATGCCCCATTTGGAAAAGGCTCTTGTGCAGAACATGGGTCTTAGAGGCATGTCATCCCTTCTTATAGGATACTTGGTTCTTTGGCACACCTCACAACTTTGTACATATGTGTCAGCGTCCATGTGTAGGGTTGGCCATCACAAGCCTACAAAGAGAATCATTTTTACAAATTTTCGGTCGAAAAATGTCCTTCCGCTGCTCTTGCATGTGCCATCTCTAAAATGGGTAAATATTCTCCTTCATGTACACATAACCATAGCTGACTGTCCTTTCCCCTTTTGAATAATTGTTTCCCAATTATGGTGTAGTCCTTACTCATTTCCTCTAGAGTTCGCTTCCTTGCTAGACTAAATCCTTTCTCATGTCTTTGTGTTTTAAGAGTTTTACCAATGCTTTACTCCAGGCTGGTGCTATTGTATAAAATTGTAAAGATGCATGGTCCTCCGGTGTATTCTCCTGGTATTCTTGGCAATTGCAAATGTGTTCATGCACATCCTTTGGCATGTTTGGCCCGTAAACTCCCAATCTTTTCAATTCTCTGATTGTCCCATAAACTCCCTTATGAATTTTCCATCGATTCACATGGGCTTGCTCCATTAAGTTTTTTTGCTCGACTTCTTTGACACATCTCAATAATATGCCATTTGGTTCTTTGTAGTACAAACTACCTACTACAATATGTAAATTATGTGACTACAAAAATTCTTTCCTAGTATCTCGATTGATCCTATGGTGTGGTCCATGCATGAGGATGGGTATCAGCTTTTCTACCCATTTCGATCACAATTCTAAATTGAATAAGTACGTGTCAGGTAGATCATCAGCCACTCCCGTGGGTGGTTCTCTATGTGTCATTTGTAATAAGTGATATGTTCATACATGAGTACTTCCTTTTTTTACTATTACTTCAAAATCAAATTCCATCAGCAATAGAACCATTGCACTAGCCTTCAAAATCAAATTCCATCAGCAATAGAACCATCACACAAGATACAATAATGTCTAATGGTGGATAAAGAACTTGAATTTATTGGCTAGGAGGTAATGTCAGAATTTCTTGATTACATACACCATTCCTAGGCCTTCTCTTTCTATGGTGGTATAATTTATCTATGCCTGGTTTAATTGTCTACTGGCATATGTGATAGGATGATCTAATTTTCCTTCATCCATTGGTTGAGCTAGTATACATCCTATTGCATAATTTGATGCATCCACATGGATATGGAATGGTTTGTTCCAATTGTGTACCTTCAAGATAGGTGCTAAACTTAGTCATCTTTTCAATTCGTTAAATGTCTTTCCGCATTCCTTCGTCCAAATGAATTGAGAGAGTAACACATATAAAGGTTTCGTGATTATTGCGTTCATATGGATAAACCTACGATAGTATCCACAATGACCCACAAAGGCTTGTACTTCCTTCGCATTTTTAGGTATAGGTAACTCTAAGATTACTTTAATCGTATCCTAATCCATTGAAATTCCATTCCTTGACACAATATGTCCCAAGATCTTTCCTTTCCTTACCATAAAGACACATTTTTCTAGATTCAAGCATACTCGATACTGTTGGCATTTTTTGAATATCCTCCGTAGTTCATGAATGTGCTCAGCTCTTTGACTGGAGTAGGTGCACAAATCATCTACATATACTTCCATACTTTTTCTTAAAAATTCCTTGAATACATGACACATCAGACGTTGGAAGGTTGCAGGGACATTGGTGAGCCCGAATGGCATCACTCGAAAAGCATATACTCCCCATTCAATTGCGAAGGTGGTCTTATGTTGGTCCTCTATAGCAATGGCTACCTGGTTATAACCCGAGAATCCATCCAAGAAGTTGTAGAATTCCTTGCTTACAACTCTTTCCGATAGGTGGTCGATGATAGGTAATGGATAGCTATCACATATAATAGTTGCATTCACTTTTTTCAAATTTATCCAAACTCTAAGCTTACCATTCTTTTTGGGTACTACAACCAAAGGTGATACCCATTATGTGTACTCTATCTCATAAATGAATCTTGCCGCCAACAACTTGTCAATCTCTTCTTTAATCTTAGTTGAATAAACATCATTATATGTGTATGGTGGTCGCTTTGAGGGTTTTGCTTCATAAGTCATTGGGATTCTATGGGAAGAAATGGATGGATCTACTCCCTTTAGGTATTTGTAGGTCCATGCAAATACATCCCTATATTCTCTGATTAATTCTATCAGTTCTTGTTCTTCTTCAGTAGATACATCTTTTCCAATGTAGGTACATCTCTCCTCTTCTTCCTCCATGGTTACTAGCACTTTCTTGGATTGTTCCTTATTATCGTAAGCTTCTCTTTATGTTGCTTCTTGTTTGGGCATTTGAATAACTATCTTTCATCCTCTACTTTGTATCTTTTGAAGTGTTTCGGTACTTTGAAGAAATTTGGTGGTTGCTCTACTCTAACATTTCCTCATTGTCTTGTCTCGGTTGGACCACTTTCTATTATGAACACTTTTGGTGTCTCCTCTTCATTGTTCGCCCTAATCTCTTCTAAATATCATTCCTTTGAATCAAATTTCGGTTCCATCTCTATGCTTTCATAATCCTCCCTCCATTTCTTTTCTAAGAATTCTCCCGCTTCCATTTCTTGAAGGATTACCATGTAAAGTTTTACGTCATGAACTTCTTCATCCACATACTCGTTCATGGTTAGTACTTCTTCATTTACACACACATCTAGGGTGGCTAATGTTTCCATCCATCCGTGTGGTTTGAATGCTTTGTCTCGGAAGATTTGAGGCATGTATGCTGGATCATCTATGGGTTGGTAATTATGATGCCCTATTGGCCATAACTGAGTTTTATTTTCTTCTCTTTTGGCCTCTTTGTACATCCATAGCTTAACATCCTCATTCATCCATGATTGGTCACTAGATCCTACGATATGAATGGACAAATCATCTTCTTCTTGATGGAATGGGCTTCATTGTAATGGGGATACATCCCTATATGATAAGGTGTGCATATTTATCTTTGTACTTGTCCCTTGGTGTTGTAAATACAATGCATCTCTTCCCCAATCTTGTACTACTCTGAATTGTCTCATGAATGGTCGTCCTAAAATCATTTCATAATTATTGGCTTTTCCAAACTAACATATGGCTAGAGTGTGTTCAAACTCTACTCCGCAAGTGGTCAGTTTAAGTTTTTCCAGTATTCCTAGTGGCCTTTCCACATGACCATCTTCTAATTGAAGTTTCATGCACATTGGTCGTAGGGCTGGTTTTCCCCATTTTTCCCAAATCTCTTTTGTGGCTATGCCTACACCAACTTTGGTGTCTAAGATGGCTTTCATCGTATATCCGTTAAAAGTGATGGGTAGGCACGTATTTCCTTCATCTACCTCATTAAATTCTCTAGCTTTATCGATTGGAATTTGAATGGTTGATAGAGCTTTAACTTCTTTCTTCTCATTGGTGGGTTCTCCAGTTTCTAATCTCAAATTTCCTGCTAATTGCTTCCACAAATGTGCCTTAGCTTGTAGTAGTTCTTCTATTGTCAACAAGCATTGTATTTTAGTTTTTGTGAGCTCTGATAAGTTGTGTGATGTCTTTTCTTGTGACCTTGTCTCCTTGCCCCAGATTGTAGGAGTGTGGAATACTACTGACCTTCTCTCATATTCTCCCATATAATTGGGTAGAGTGGAAATGCTATTCAATTCTTCTCTATTTTGGTCTAAGATGGACGCTTCCTCATATACCTCTTCTAAGTTTAGAATAAGTTGATTTTCCCAAGTGTCTAATTCTTCGAAGGGTGGTGGAGAGTTATCATTCTTTTTCCATCATTCCTCATGAATCTTGGCCCACAAGTCTTGTGGCAAATTGACCTCTAGTTTTGGAATTACTCAAATCCATTCTTCCTGGTTACTCTGTCGGTCTCTTTCATTATTCTCCTCTTGTTGTGTCTTTACTGGTTTTCGATTGTTATTTTCTATACATTCGTCGAACTGGTTTTCTGGTATCCTCATCTCTAGAAGGATTGGGGTAGTATGTTCCTGTGTGGTTTGAACTATTTCTATGAGCTTCATGCATATTGCCAATCTTTCCTTTTGTAACTCTCCTTGTGGATAGAGTTTCTCATGTTGCTCTATGCTTGGTCCACTTGCAATTTTGGACTGATAAGCCGTCAACCACATATCCAAGTCTTTGGGCATTGGGTCTGCTAGAATTGATTCTCTCTTGAATAATTTTATGCTTGGATAGTCCGATGGGCGTTTGCTTGTGCCTCTAGTTCTTGAGGTTCCTCCCTTTTCTTCACTGATTCCTCATTCTCTTCACTTTTCTTCTTCATCCATTTATTCTTGATTTTTTCTCTTCTAGTCGTCCATCTTTGTATCTTCCTCATTTTGCTAGTTTCTCTTAGGTCTTCTGAATCCTAAACTATCTGAATTTTAGGTCCTAAACTTTTATCCATCTCAGGTTTAGAATCTATTTCTTTTATTTCTTGTCCCTTAGCTTGGGCTCTAGTAATGGCTTTTAGTGGCACAATGTATTCTTTTTCACTTCTAGATGATTCAATAACTTCTATTACATTAATCTGGGTAGTGCTGTGAACCTTATTGGGGTTTTTTGGGCAGTCTCTAAATAGATGCTCCTTGCCACAATCATTGCAATATCCTTCCTGTGTCCTAGGGGGTGGTGGGTTATATGGCAAAGTACATTCCCTTATGAAGTGCCCTCCACTGCATCTATAGCATGGTCCCCTTGGTGCAGGTGGTCTAGTAGGCAGTCTCATTGGGGTTTGTGTTTTAGGTATGGTGTACATCAAGTTCACATATTCTGATCCATAAGAGTTTTCATACCCTTCATAACTGTAGTATTGTTGCTCGTAGGTTTGGTCATATTCTATCAGACTAACATCATAAGGATAATATTCTCCCTCGTTCTGATCATATCTCTGATTTGTGATTTTTGCATTAGTGAGTGGTATGGCTGGTACTATAGCTCTTTCCAAATTTTCCTCCGGTTGAGTGTATTTAACTGGCACTACATTCTGTGGATGGGGTGGTTATTGTCCTAGCATAGGTTGTGGTTGTCCATATCCTCCTTGTTCATATGGCATGGGTGCTCCCTGTGGTCTTGGGTAAGGGTTGTACCTAGGAACCTCTCTGCCTTGTTCCCTCTGAGGATATCCATAAGTCCTATATTGGGGTTGAGTCACTAGTCTTGACTCCCTGTTAAATGGACAATTTTCGGTGTTGTGGTTGATATATTTTTGCTCGATATGACAATACAGGTTGGGTCCTTGATTTGGCTATCTGTTGTATGAGTAAGGTTGTGGTAATCCTAATCATCCTCTTGTGCATGCGTGGGAGGGATGGTCTCTACTGTACAGGGTGCATCTTCTCAACATTGGCATTCTCAATGGGGGATTCTGATAGTTCCTCTGTTCATGCACTCCTAATTTTTTAGTCACCGATTCTACCGATTCCTCCATGTTACTTGAACTAGACGTCACATTGCTCCGAGTGTCCTATGATTTAGTGGAGCTTTGTGTACCTTTGATATCCTCTGCTAAGTTGTCTTCCAAGTCTATGCATTCTTGGAGACACTCGCTCAATGTCTGCAACCGTTTTATGTAGAATAAGATTCTCAATTTCCCATTAGTCAATCCATCTCTATCATCTTTTGTTGTGAGGCCCTCTCCGTTACTGGACATCTGCCAATGTATTGGTTAAACCTTCGGGTCGCCGTTTTTAATGTTTCATTTGGAGCTTGTTTGAAACTATGAATCAATGATGACGAGTTGTGCTTAATCCCTCATTTGGTGAATTCTCCAATAAACTCTTGGAAGAATTGTTCTATATTACCAAAGCAGTTTGGATACAAGGGTTGGAACCAAGTTAAGGTTGTTCCCGTAAGGGTTAGCCCAAAGGATTCATATTGCACAAAAAAGTCATCTACTTGTTTTGCTCGCAATACTTGCTTGAATTCGGTGATATGGTCATAGGGCTCTCCCATGCCATCATAATGATTTCTCATGCATTTGGCCACCTGGATAGGTCTCATCCTTCTCGTTGGCTCTGGGGGTCTGATCACCACAGGGAGTGCCAGTCTTAGTGGTTGCATTCCTGGTCCTACACCGAGTTGTGGTCTTGCCCTCATGGGTGGTCTATTCACATTTCCTATCCCTAGATTAGCTTGGTTGTGAGAATGCATTCTTGGCATAGTGAATTGAACATGGGTTCTGGTGAGGATGCTCCATTGACTAGTTTGACTTGACATAGTGTTCTTCATTCCTTGATGGGATCCAAAAAGGTTTTGCGAGGTAGTTGCCTGTTCCTGAGGAGGGAATACAAGCAACCCCATGTATTTTAGCCGAGACCTATCAACTTCGTCTATCGGCCAATATCTCCTTCGATTTTGGTCTAGGTATGTGACTCTAGATGCATCCTCTGGATCACTCTGCTCATATATAGTTATCAGGTTTAAACCTTCTCCCCATGTAGGTGAATCGGTTTGTAAAAGTAGATCTGATCCATGGATCAAATACACATCCACCAGGTAATCATCTTGAGATATTAGATCCCCTCTCAAGACTTGGGTTACTATAGACTTGCTCTGTGGGGTAGTCACAGTGTTTCCATTGTTAGGTCTTTCTGAAGTTCCTTGCCCTTCTAGTTCCCCTCTGTCATTGATCTGGTTTGGGTCTTTAGTCACTACATACATCTGACCCATCTTATCCATATAAACTCATCCTTCACACTTGATGGCGGATCTTGGGACTATTTTTGAATCCGTAGTGTTTACCTATTTATGCCATCAAGGTAAATGGGTACTCCTTGTAGGTTGTTGGACACATATTGTAGGGAAGTTCAGTATTCTCCCTCTGTAGTGGACATAAAGCCTTCCCTTGAGACTGAACCATGCATGTCTTTAGAGGGCATGGATATTTCATCTTTTGAGTCACTAGATGTGTTAGAGTAGATCGAATGATGGCTCGCTTGAGCAGCACTTCCTACAGAGTTTGGATCTCAAATTCATTCACCGCTTAAGTCCTATATTTTCTTTATTCTCTCCCCAATGTTTTTTTCTCTCACTTTTCACTTTCTAGTTGCTAGAGGTTTCCACGATACACGATACTACTCAGGCTGATACCTAGTCTAGATGATACATGATATTGGATTGAGGACGATACAATACCTTTTGGTTTCCCCGATACATAATACGAGTATGAGTGATACCAACCCAAGGCGATACACGATACCATCAAGGGCGATACCTGATACCCAACGATATGATACTGTTATATATGATATGATACTATAAAGGGTCACGATACAATATCGTTGGATTCAATGATATAGGATACTGCTCCCCCTGATGATACGATACTTGGTTGTGGAAGATATACGATACCATTGGACTAGCGATACACAATACCTAAGGCACGATACGATACATTTTGATTGATGATACATGATACCACCTATTCTAGTGATACGATACCTCTATGGATTACGATACAATACCTCTAGACCAATGATATGCGATACTTCATGTTCTCACGATACGATACCACAAGGCTAAATGATACGATACCACTCAGATTTGTGATCAATGATACCTCAACTTGGCAATACGATGCCTTGATGGTATCATGATACCTCAAGGGGGTACTCACAATACAATATCTGGCGAGTATCGTGATACTAGGGAATTTTGGTGTCGTGATACCGAAACTCGACCGATCGTGATACTACAACCAAATGTGATCTAATACTCAAAAAAATTATGTGCAAAGTGTTTTCCCCTCACTCCTCTTCACTCTTGACCCACTGTAGATGACAAAAACTCACTCAATTAGAGTTCAAGTTCTCACCTCCAAGTATAAGTCTCCTTAGCCTTGCCCTTAACAACTCGTTGCTCTGCACACTTGCCATGATATTACCTCTGGGATATCGGTCGCTGCTCTCCATGATACTAGGGTTCCAGCAAATGACTTCTCAGTGACCAAGTCCTATACTTGAGGCCTTTGAAGTGTCCTTAGTTTGATGTGAAAAGATTTATTTTTTGGGGATTTTCTTATGGTGACTTACCTATCCTAATCCTACCTCTCTCTCTCTCTCCCATAAACCCTAACTCTTCCTCACTCCCTCACTCCCTCACTCTTAACCCTAGAGACTCATTACACACACTCTTGAAGTGTGAAGTAACAAGTGCTGTAATATTTTGTGACTTGCCACTGACTAAAATTACCTCTACACATACGATTCATTCACTTTGTAGCTATAACCATCATGAAGGAAACTTGATTGGGCCAATCCCCAGCAACGGCACCAAAATCATGTGTACCTAAGTCATGAAGCCTCAGGGACTTGTGTCCATCGAGACTGTACCTCAATCGCCCCACAAGTGCGTATAGTGGTGGATTAATACACGTTTAATTATCAATCCGAGAGATTAGACATATCAAGTGTATGAAGATGTGTGCATGCGTGATGATGAGTGAAGTGTCAATGCTACAAGGCATGTGACTTGTCTCAACTACCTCTCCAACTCACTAATTCTCTGAAAATGCACATCGTGATACCTGTTACAGTAGTAAGCACAAATTCGAACTTTTCCCTCAGCTCCAAACTCCAAATGTAGTCAATAGCAGGTTCATTTCGAAGCTCTCAACGAGATGCGGTCATATTTTTAGTTGAATCTGACAAATGTACTTCAAGTTATGAGCAAAATAGTGAATGGCGGGAAACACCAACTCCTCAAGTTTCCAATTTTTCTTTTTGAGTTTCTTCTTCTTCGTCTCTTGCTTGATTCTCCCTCCACACCCCCCATATCCCACAAAGTAGGGGTTGCTTATAGGTTACTAGAAAATTTTACAAAGAAGGTTGATAACCCTCTCGTTCCCCTCATGTGGAGCCCACTTGGATTTGATCTTGTTGCTATCTAGGAAGAACACTCTATGATGCTCCATGTATTTGTTCCTTCAAGTGTGGCCACGTTCATTTGAACTATGACTTAAATCTCTCTCTTCTTTTGAGGGTAGGAGATAAGATACTTCCTCCATAGCACAAATTTTAAAGTTTCTCCGTGGAAAGGCAAACATACATGGAACATGGATGTCTCGTTTTCTTTGCACGTGGACTTATCTTACAAAACTAGCGGCGAAGACCCATATAAAAAGAAAGAGGTTTCAAATTTGGAATATTAATACATGATTTTAAGTCATAAATCAATTACTTTGAATATTAATATATAGATTTTGTTTATAAATCGACTATCATATTAATACATTATTACAAGTTATAAATCAATTATGTCTTTTGCAGGCTGTCACGAAGCACGACCTCCTCACTCCATGTTCAGTTCTCTCTGCAGGAAGTGTCTAGATTCGTTCAGGGGGGCGCCGCATGATTGGTGCGATGCCAATGACACAGAGACATGCGGAGTTGGCTCAGGGTGGGTGTCAAGCTGTCCTCACGGCACTGTGCATCTTACCATTCTGTGACAGAGGGTAAACCAACGCTACAAGCAATCGCTCGCCGGAAGACGCTAGCCAAAGGAGCAGCGTATCACAGAGAACGTGGTCTCGTTTCTGCAGTCATTTTCGATGGTGCTCTCAGTCAGCAAAACGACAAATGTAGGTTTAGCACCAGCTCTCTTGTGTATCTCAGAGATGACGAAATTTCCTCTCATTACAAGAGCATGGGTCACAATCTCTTCATGTCGACCGTTTTCATCATGCATATTTCAAACAGCTTAAAAATGCGCGCGGAGATTTCTGAAGAGCCCGTTCTGCCTCGTACCGTATGGCCCTCTATCTTCTCAACTGTCGGATTGTGTCTGGAACCCTTTAATTAAAAAAGGGAATAAGATGCATGAAGGAAGTATTTTGATGTCACGTATCATCTAGTGATAGTGATTGAGTAAATCGGTAGTGGTAGTTCATGTGCGTTTGTAAGTGCTAATTAAAAGTTGCAAAGCTGTTAAGAATGTTTTCATTGATTTGACAACGCCAGCCTGACAGCCTCTTAATAGTCGCATTAGTAGGTAACAAGATTTTTTATTTCTGCTATTCACACGATCATTCTTAGTACACATCTCAAAGCGAGAGTCAATGAAGCTCTATAGCTTAAGTAGCGTTCTTATGCTTGGGGCACCAATACCACTTCATGTCAAGCACAGTCCACTTGAATTCAAACATGTTATCTGATTTGCAGGTAAACTTTGACGCATCAGGAAGAATCAACAATCTTCGATTCATCAGGGCTCCTTCTGGTGCCAAGCTTAAACTGAACTGTCCTATTGTGTTTCTAGGGGCCAAGGATTGTCTCGGTATCCAAAAAGGTCGGTTTCTAAGTTAAAATTTTTAGCTCTTTTTCTGCAGTATTACTTCATCGTGAATAAAATTTGATATACTAAAATTTTGAGGGGGTGTGATTTTTTCTTCCGAGAAAACCAGGGATGAATATTAACCAAAATATCTATAGGCTTAGTTTATTAATTTGCTGAAAGAAACCTGAACTTGAGACTATCTCTCTGGAAAAGAATGTGGTCTGTTGATGCTTCAGGTTATCTTTAAAGATGATGTCATGATTCATCTTCCAACCCATCTTATGAGGTTGCATTACATGAAATCGATATTTATTATGGTTTCTTCAATGCCTCTGTTAATGTTCTCAGCATATGATTCTATGCATGGGAGTAGCAGTTAGTGATGTGCTTAAAGGAATCATACATCGCATATATTTTTGATTATGGGCGATTAATTTTCTTCCTTAATTTATTCAACATTGGAGCAAACAAGCATTTTCATATTATTGTTATGTTGTAAAGTTTGTCTTGATCTTATCATAAATGGTTGAAGAGGAAAGTAGACAAAGATGCTAATAGTCGAACATTAATATTGAAGTGTCTTATAAATTGTTGCTTCTCTCTTTTTTTCTTTTTGCCAACAATTGCACGAATCTATTGTTGCTGATTCAGTTTTTCACGTTTAGAGGTGGTATGAGTTAGATTGATGATACATTTTTTTTAAAACACATATTTCGACTCACACTCTGATTTACTTTATTGCCTTTCTCAACTTTATCTACTCTTAATCTTGAGAATTGGAAAGTGTTTTGAAAACTTATTCCATACTTTCGAGATAAAAGTCTTTTGAACATGATTCTTCTTGTTTACGAGTGACATGTAGGCCTAAGTTTCTTTTTAAAAGATCCTATCTTTGTTGCCTTAAGATCCTTTACTTTTTTAACTAAAATATATATAAAAAAAGAATTATAACATAAGAAAATGTTATATGGGTTTTGAGTTTCGTTTGTACTTATTGCCTATATTTATTTATTTTTAGTTTCTTAAATACAACCTTTGTTTGGGATTATATGGATTTTTTTTTTTAGGGTCTTGTTTTTCTTGTCTTTTGTTTCTTTTCTTTATTCCCTTGAAGGTATTTATAGAGTTTTGAATAAAGATTAGGTGATTCATATGCTATTTGTGATGGTGTTTTTGAAGTTAGAAATCGCAATCTTTTGAAATGCTTTGAATATTTCCAAAGTTGGACTTTAAAGAGAGGTTTGTTTGTTAGAAGATGAGGATCTCCCAGATAAATTGTGCATTCCCTAAAGTACTATACTAAAAGTGGAGTTTTTTATGTGGTTATGGCTGGTCTTTAAAGCCTTTTGTGCCTCATTGATTGCTTAATATTGCTCTGCATTGAGTCACTTTTTAAGGGTATCCCTTGGGAGCCATGATGTAAATCTCAATTATCTTAGTTGTCCATGGGTATAAAAAGCTCCCTTATTGGATATTTTTTTGGTGTGTGTCTATCCAAAACAAGAAGTATCAAATTTCAAACTTTATCATGCATAGCCTGGACAAGTAGCCAAGTATAAAATGCAATGACTTTGGAAAAACCATTTCATAATTCATAGTTCTTTTCAAATATCTCAAAATTCATTTAACTTCTTTTCAATTTGAACCTTAACATTTGAGAAATTGCAAATCGAATACGAGGGTGTGTATTACATAAATAAATCAACTTCTTCACTATAAAGTGCAACATCAAAAGATTCTGAATCATTATTTGTTTGTAATGACACTTTAACATCCATAGATGTTTGCATAGGAGTTCTAGGTCTCATATGGGTGCATGTTATATTTCAAATGAAAACTCTTGATGAGTACTTTAAAGATATTCAATATTTTTTTTGCCCATCTTGGACCAAATTTTGACTATATCCAAAGTTAGGGTTTGTTGGAATTTTAACAATTTGACGTTGTTTTTCAACAAGCTCCCCTCTCAATGTCATAATGGCATGAGGTCCAATAATTTGCATAACTTTTGATGTCTGTCTCTAGATAATGCTTTGGTAAAAATATCCGCTACATTCTCAATTGTAAGTACATAGGTAAGCTCAATGTGCTTCTTAGATATTTACTCACGAATATAATGAAAATGAACTTCAATATGCTTAGTCCTTGCATGATGAACAAGATTCTTTATAACAATAGCACTTTGACCATCTAAATAAAGTTGCACAGAGAAATGAACATGAACATCAAGATAACATACAATGTTTTGCAACCAAATTGCCTCAAGTGTAGTTTTGAAGGAACCCCGATACTGTGTCACTTGAAGGTATAGCCATTGTCGGTTGTTTCTTAGAAAGTCATGAAATAAGGCATCCTCCAACATAAAAGCAATAGCAACTTGTACTTCATCTTGCATCTTTGTCTCATGTCCAATCAGAATTTCTATAACCTTTAAAGTATAGAATATGATGACTTTGAAAAACCATTGAATAATTCATAGTTCTTTTCAAATATCTGAAAACTCATAGTTTTTTTCCAATGAACTTTGAGAGATTTGTGCGTGAATCTTTACACTTTAGAAGCTACTTACCATGGCTTCATCATTCTCTTCTATACTCTTTTGTTGGTCTTTATCTTGAAGTAACAAAAACTTCAACTCTTCAATTAAAGATATCTACCTATTGCAAAGAGACTCGAGAGAGAGAAGTGGCAAAAGAATAATCTGTAGATGGAAGGGAATTGATAAGAGTGTTTACCATCTCTTTATTAGATATGCTAACTCCAACATTAAGAAGTTGATCACGCATATCCTTAAGCTTTAATATATGAGATTGAATTGACTCACCACACGAAGATTTCCAACTCCAACAAAGCCCGACAAGAGGTTATACATGACGTGATTTGAGGAATGATGTGACGCTTCACTCCCATAGCAATAAGTGAGAGTGCTTGTGCATCTCTAGAATACCATTTGGATTGCTCTCCTCATGGTTGAATTTGCTTCCCTTTGTCTGTGGATGATGATATAACTTCTCTTCTTCCTCATTTGTCTACTGAACTGAAATTGGGGTAGCATGGTGCATCTAGGATGAAAAAGCAACATGTTTGCAACTCGTCTTGGCCTAGTTTCATCAACAATCTTTCACAAGAGCTTCGCCCTTAACGTTTAAGCATTTACCATTTACAACACGATTAAACGCTGAGTTGTTTTCGATATTCATTTAACCATATAGGTAAACGGGTTAGAAAACATTTACTTATGGTGCAATAGAAATTCTATCTTTATTATCTTTATAGCCACTCATCTCGGTAACAAGTACGTATGTGTACGAAGTTTTGATACCAAATATTGGAAGCGAGGTAGACCTAAATAATAATCACATGTAATTTACAAGATCTTTTCAACACTTATAACTAGCACATACACATTGATCAAATAATGAGATGAGTAGACAAGAAAATAGAGAAAAAACAAGATGTAAAAGAACAGCTGAATACTAGCTGCTCACTAAAAAATTGCTTAATAAAAATGTACAATGTGAATAATGATACAACTCTGAATCTAGGCTAAAAGAAAAGGGTTGTAGGTACAAAATTTGGAGAAAATTGCCTAGGAGTGTGTATAAGAGAATATGTGCAAATTGAAAGTGAAAGGACTGTTTATAATAGTCTAGCAGCAAACCCTAACTGAAAATAGGTCTTTTCTGAGGATGAGCAAAAACTATGTCTTCTTTAATTGTTGAAACAGGAGGTAAAAACCTAATAGTAGAAAATGTGAAAATATAGCTAATACTCACAAAAATCAGCTATGCGCACAAGGTGTGTGCAGAAGATGAAGGACAGTCACCGATAATAGCCTTCAAATCTGGCATATAAACTCCAAAAACAGCTCCAAGGTCTGCTCCTAGATGGAACTGTAGCACAAGCTTAAGAGATAGCTCGTCAACTTGATGTAGAAGATGACCAATAACCTCCTCTATAGTAATCCTCAAACCCCAAAAAATCGTACAAAAAAGTCAGAAAAGCAGCCAAGTGCGAATTCCAAGGGGTTTTGTCAGAACCTTGATTTCTGCTTAATTTTTTTATGAAATTTGTTTGCTTTAATTTGCTTTTGGTTCGATTTAATCTTGGCTATTGAATCGCATGCTTTTTGATCTTTTAATCTTAGCCCTTAATAATATATAAAAAACACACTTTTGATTGGAAATTAGGGTTTGACATTCGATAGGTTTTAGGTCTCATATGAGTGTATGCTATTTATTAAATGAAAGCTCTTGATGAGTACTTTGAAGATATGCAATTAAAATTTTTAACCATCTTTGACCAAATTTTGATCATCTCCAAAATTAGGGTTTGCTAGAATTTTTGGCATTTTGACATTGTTTTCCAAGAATACATCTAGATAACATAACCTGAAAGAGAGAACTTTTGTAAAATCTTCAATTTTTAGCAACACATGAACCTAAAATGCTAAGAAAATGACACGTGCAGTCATTTTTTTGGCAAAAACAACAGGCCACAACAACTTGTTGGAATGGAGTTCAAGGTGAAAGAGAGAGTTCTCCATGATGAATCTCTCTCAAACTTAAACTTCAGGTTTGTTATAGGTTTCAAGTGTTTTCAAATGTAGTACCTTTATTACCAAAAGTGAAGGCTTTTTGCGTTTTATATCTCCGAAATGCGTTAGCTTTGCACATGCTGAAGTAGAAAAGTGTTTCCAACAACTTTGTTGTGAAGAATGAGGAGAAAAGAGGAGGACTGACTTTGGAAGCTTAGGTTTGTCTAGAAAATTGAAGACGAATATGAGGGACTTGAACACACCGAAGTGGTTAAGTCATTCAAAATGATATAAAAGCTTTCATCTCTCCAATTCGGGAGTCAAAAAACATAATAAAAATATGTCTAAAAAGCTCTTGAAGAAAGCTCTCTGTTGGAAGAGTCAAAATGTCTAGAAAAGGGAGGGAGGGAGGTAGAGAGTATTTGTGAGTTTAGGTTTCTTCTCTCTCCACTTTTCTTTCCCTCCTTTTTTTTTCTAAGCCTTTCCTCTGTAAGCTCAGGTTTTATCTCTCTTGTTAGGATTTTTTTATCCCTTGAAAGTGAGATTAAGTTAAAAGAATTTAGTAGGTGATATCTGGGCAGTTCTCATGATTCTAAATTTCATTCACACTGTTTCACATCCTTATGTGTCTGTTATTGAGGTGCTCTCTTGTGACTAAGGATATTAGAATGCAATTGTTAACTTTGATTTTAATGATCTATTTGCAGGTGGCCTCTTCAAAGGGTTTTATAAATACTTGCCTCTGTTTTGTCCTCCTGAATTGTTACCTCCTATTATAGAAGTGAATATCAGCAACCTTGATGTAGGTGGTCAGTTTCTAGCAGAGGACATCAAATTAAGTGTTGATATTCACCCAGATTTTGATCCGAAATCTCCGATTTGTGAGATAATTAATCAGGCTTGAGATTGCAGGTGGGATGATGGAGCATTGTGCATACTGTCAGGCTTTCAGGAGGTAAAAAATCTGAAGACCCAGGCTTTGTAGGAAACACATGCAGAATATGCCAGTTGATTCCTTATTATTTCATTTGTAGTAAGAATAGAAATTGTGAAGATTGGCATCTTCAATGATGTTGGTTTTCAAGCCTGGGGCCTTAAGGGGCAAGATATCAATGGATGTATGAACCATATTTCCATGAAGACCATGTTGAAGAAGTGGTTCTTCTTGCTTCTAGTCAATTCTTTTGCTTTGATGTATCCTTAAACAAAGATGTCCCAAAGTCACAGGGATGGATACCCACAAAATACAGGTCCATCGTGTTGTTCCCTGCTTGTGCAAGAAAAAGGAACCGGAATAAAAAGTTGTTTCTTTGGTTCAGAATCTTGATTCGACATTTGCAAATAGGATATTTGCACATCTCTCACATTTGTTGTACTGTTCAGTTTGCTGTATTTCAAACAAGTTTTGTATGGTCCAGAAAACGTGACTGCATTTGATATTTAGCAGTCTATAAAATGTGAATACAAGTTCATGGCTTATCTTCCTGCTTGTGTCTCAAAATGAACAGTAAAAAAAAGCTCGATGAGCTGCTAGGGTTAACGTACGAGCAGCAAAAAAGAACAGCACTGTAATTTTATCATGTAAAAAATTTGTCAAGGCTTTTCAGGCTAAAAAAGCATAGGAATTCTCGCAAAAATCGTTGAGTACCTACCAAAATGGAGATGGCCTTCAAAGAAGTATAATTGGTGTGCAAGCTGGATGGTTCCATATATGGGTAAATTTGATGCTATCTCCACACGATTGCAATCATCTTAGAAGATGGAGCTAGATTATGAGCCGAGAGTAGTACTAATATGCACATTGCGTAAATCTTGCGATATATTTTGCATGATTGTCAATAATAATGAGCCCAGAGGAACGCTAGTCTACAAAAATGTGTGTGAGGTGGTATTAGGTGAAAAAATTCATCAAAAGTTAAATGGTGTCATTATAGAGTAGTTTGGGACACGAAACATTATGACTGATAGGAGCAAAAACAAACTTGCAAGAAGCAAAACTCTTGGAAAAAGAAGATTTGAGTGTTATTGTTGCCATAAGAAAGACACGAGAAAACAATTGTTGAGCTTGCAAGGATGCCGAGATAAAAGCACAAAATGATGGGCATGGTACTAAGACAATTGCCTAATCTTCAATGAAGAATAAGATAGATGAAGCCAATGTGATTATGGTTATGTGAGGTAATGGAGGTGAGAACCTCCTCTTGCTATGAGTTAGCACATGAATGCCAAGTGGCATTCATATGAGAGGCCATGTGCCATGTGTGGTGATTCCATGGAGAGTGAGAGAGAGAGTAAATGAAAGGACCACGTGGTGGGCAGGACATGAATTGACATGTATCACTCAAGTTCTTTTGAGGCGGCTTATCATCTTGCTTGTAAATTCTTGCATCATCTAACAAGAGGTCATTGAGATCCTTGGAGTCATCTCCATATTGGTCTCAGAGCCAACAGAGCCATAGAGGCCATGTAAATGCATGAACAGGTCACAAAACAAGGCAGTCACACCATGTGGATGCACTGCAAGACATGCTAATTACATACTAATAAAATGCTGAATGTCAAGATACAATGTGTGTAACGATTCAAAACTGAATATATGCTGAACGAAAAGGGTTCTAGGTACAAACTATAGTGAGAATGTGCCTAAGAGATTATATGTGCAATTTGAAGTGAGTAAACTGTCAAAAACAGTAAATACAAGAAACCCTAATATGAAATTCTGTCTTCTATGGTGTTGAGCAACAACAATGGAACCTTCAAGTGTTGAAGAGATAGGTAGAAACTTGGTACAACAGCAACATATGAAGAAACCCTAAAATAAGAAGTTGATATTCACTAAATGAGCATGCACACTATGCTAGTTTGAAGGAAAGATGAAGGGAAAGCTCCCAAAAACAACTCCAAATTTGCATATACTCCTCCACAAGTTCTAGCTCAAAACCCTATAGTTTGTATGAGAGCTTCTCAAAATTGATGAAAAAAGTGTGCTAATATAGCCTATTTATATAGGCTAGAGAAGTTCCATGAAAAAGCATAACTGAAAAGCTAAAAGCTGATCTAATTTAAAAGCTTTCACAATCGAAGTTACTATGCTTTTTATGGGGTTTTTTAGCTTTTGGAGCTTGATTTACTATCTAATCTCTAAGCCCTTGATTTGGTTGCTTTTTGGAAGCTAAATCCCATCCATTGGATCAAATCAAGTGAAATGTAACTTAGGTAGAAAATTAGGGCTTGACTTTTCAAAGGAACTTAGGTGTTAGACGGTGGAATGTTATATATCAATAGAAAGCTCTCATTGAGTACTTTCTAATGAGCTAATAAATTTTTTTTGAGTATCTTTGACCCGAATTCATTTAAGTCCCAAAATTAGTAGTGTTGGAATTTGGTAATTTTTGACCATTTTGAGCTATTATGACATCGTTTTTCATCAATCCTCCATTCAATGTCATAATGGTGTAAGGTTCAATAATCTGCATAACTTTTGATGTCCATCTCTAAATAATGCTTTAGTAAATCTAAATGCCCTATTCTCAATTGTAGGTACATAGATAAGATCAATCAGCTTTTTAGATGCCTGTTCCCGAATATAATGATAATGGACTTCTATCCTTGCATGATGAACAAGAATTTTTGTAATAACAATTTTGACTATTTGGAAATATCTACATAGGAAGATGAATATGAACATCAAGATAACTTATAATTTTTTGCAACCAAACAACTTTTAAGTGTAGCTATAAATGTAGCCCTATACTCTGCTTCACGAGAAGATATAGCCACTATCGGTTGTTTCTTAGAGAGCCAAGAAGTAAGGTGTTATTTAACATAAAAACAATAGCCACTTGTACTTATTTTGTGTCTTTGTCACCTGCCTAATTAGACTCTCCAAAACCTTGAAGTATAAAATGCGGCACCTTTGGAAATACCATTGTGTTGGGTGTGTGTAGAAGTGCGAGACACACACGAGAAGCACACACAAGGAGCACAAATGCAACAAGATACACGGAGAAGATGGATGACTGGAATAGCTCTCTCTATTAACGATGAACTGAACTGAAGTAAGAGCTGAATAATATCCCTAAGTACAAAGTACCACCACATATGTGTGAATCATGTATGTGGTAACATGGGAAAAAACCTCTAGCCAACAGTAGAGTAAAAAGCGCCCATGTATAAGGGAAAATTTTCACATCAAATCTACTAGAGGAACACATAAGTGTAACAAACCCCCCCTGGAGCAAATGATGTGAACATACAGGGAGTGATAGATTAGCCCCCATAAGGTAATAAGTCTAAAGCTTTGCGAAAAGCTTCAAACTTTTCTCGTGGAAGAGCTTTGGTAAATATGTATGCCACATTATCTTGTGTAGGCACATATACCAAATCAATATCTCTTGCATGAAGGCGCTCTCTCACATAGTGATAATGCACCTCAATATGTTTGGTCCGTGCATGAAACACTAGGTTTTGTGCAACAACCAATGCACTCTGACTATCAGTGAGGATATGCCAAGCAACATTAATCTCTATGCAAAGATCCATCAATAGGCGTCTCAACCATATACACTCCACTGTAGTTGTGAAAACTGCCCTGTACTCAGCTTCACAACTTGATGTTGCCACTGTTGGTTGCTTCTTACTCAACGAAGATATGCATGAGTATCCAAGGAAAAAGCAATTACCACTAGTGGAAACGCGAGTATCATAACAACCAACTCAATTACTATCTATAAAAGCCTACAAGCATGGCTTGTAGGCTTTTATAGATATTCAATTCCATATTGTTGCACATATCCTTTGGCAACCAATCTAGATTTGTAGTGATCAATCCTACCATCAAACTTTCTCTTAATCTTGTAAACCCATGTTGTACCAATGACATTTTTTCCTTTTGGAAATTCACATAACTCCCAAGTACCATTCCTATGTATGGAATCCATTTTCGATTGCATAACACTCATCCATTGTGGATCGTCACATGCATCTTCAAAAGTAAGTGGCTCTTGATTACATGCTGTTGCAATAAGAGAATAATACACAAAATTACTTGATGCATGATGAGAGCTTGATCTTGTTCTACCAAGTAAAGATGCACTTAGTTTACTGTCCTGCAAAGTTTGTTTCAGCCACTTTGGCATAGTTTGTGCACACTTGATAGACATGCATTCATTATCTAATACATCATCAACATGTATATCATGTATGGCTGAATTTCATGCTCATTTTCAACCATCTTTTGATGCAAATGTTCAACCATATGTGGCTAGAAATTTATATTAGTCCCAATAATTTTTGGCTGAAAATTTTCAACCATGTTTGGCTGGAAGTTCTTTGCATTTTCAGCTCTACTTGGCTAGAATTTTTCATCCCTTTGAGCCTTAGTTGGCTTGTCTACATGGCCATAGTCAAATGCACCACTTTGGAACAAAGGCATGAGTGTATCGAATACATCTTGTGAGTTAACTGTTGGCTGTTTTTTGCATTCAAGTAGAGGGAAAATTGAATTTTTAGCAAATATCAAATCTCGAATCACAATAATTGTGTTCATCAAGGGATGGTACAAACAATATCCCTTACTTTTAGCACTATAATAAAAAAATATACATTTATTTGCCTTGTCATCAAGTTTGTGAGTTGTTGTGATGGCACAAGAGCATATGCCAAACAACCAAACACACACATATGACTAACCATAGGCGTATGTCCATTCCAAGCCTCATAAGGACTAATGACTCTCAATGCTTTTGTAGGGCAGTAATTCAATACGTAGTTTCCACACATGACTGCTTCCATCCAAAACTTATCAGGAAGATGCTTTCCTTAAACCATACATCATGCCATTTCAAGGAGAGTTCTATTTTTATGCTCGATAAAGCCATTTTGTTGAGGTGTATATGGCACCATACATTGGTGTGAAATTCCTCTTTCATGAAGAAAAGCATTAAACTCATGTGACATGTATTCACCACCACGATCCGTGCGTAGAGTCAAAAGCTTGTTTGAAGAAAATTTTTTAGCCATAACTAAAAATGCTTTGAAGCAAGAAAATGAAGGGCTTTGGTGTGGAGAACAAGAGGAGGAAGGAGGAGATGGAGGGAGAGAGAAGAGAGGAGAGACGCGCGGACATGCATGGGAGTCTCGAAACCCACATAATGATCTCTCTTGAGGCAATGCTCTATATATGATGTATATATATGAATATGGGGGTAAGGTCACATGACCCTTACATCCCCAACAATCTCCCACTTAAGGGTCAATGTGACCATAAGTGGAAAAATATACAAAGAATGATGTAGGACTATACAATAATGTACAGGAAGAGTCCGGATCTCAACCCATACCAATCAACCTACACCAACTGCCTCGAACAAGGTGTATCCATGCACCTCAAACTGCTCTAGACTCATATCGACAAGAGTCGAGCTCACATATGACTGATGCAAGAACTGACGAAGTTCCTGCAAAGCTCCCACTCGCTCCATGCCTATGTCAATCATCGAACGACAGACAACTCCAAGTGCAAATGCTCCAATAGAAACTGCAATGTCTGGGCTCGAGCATAACAACTCATACATTTAGACTCCCGAATGCTGACGAAACATGTGCTATCCTGGCTAACCTAAGCATGTCAGCCATGCCTCTATCCAAGGCATCCAAAGCACCATCATCAAGATCAACATGTCCTAACATATCTGTGTCAACATCTGGCATGAGCGAATCCAAGAATGACTGCATAACTGCTGACTCCTCAGCATCCAAATCAGCCATCCTCTCAATCAAGGATGTGTGTAGCTGTGCACCCTGAGAGCTAAACTGCTCTGTCACACACTGTGTATCATGAGAGCAATCCTGCTCTATCACACCAAGTGTATGATCATGCTCCACATGCGCTAACTGCACAACATCAATACCAAGGTCAAACTGATGATCTAACTCTAACTGAGTATCATCACAATGCTCTACATGAGCATCCATATCATGCTCTAAAGCATCCAAATGATCATCCAAAGTGTGCTCTATAAGAGCATCCATATGATCAACAAAATCATGCTCTATATAAGCATCATGAGCATCCAAAACATGCTCTACATGTGCATCCATCTGAGCATCTGAATCCTGCCATACATGTGCATCATGAATGTCAATAGACCTATCTGTAGGTAGACAAAATGAGACATGACGAGTCTCACACCGCACATAAGGCTGAACTCCCACTAAGACGAGACTGCCTCTCACATCAAGTACCTGCAGTGGATACCTGTGCCCAATCCTAGCACCTCTAACAAGCATAAGCTGTCCCAACTGCAGCTGAAAATGATGCTCACCAAGGAATGCATAACACCTGCTCTCCTGTAACTGGCTAACTGAAATCAAGCTCATAGGGAATGAAGACACATAGCGTACATGTCTTAGCATAAGTGATGCTCCACTAGGTAGCATAAGGCATACATCTCCTGCACCCTCAATATCATATGTCGTACCATCAGGCAACTGCACACATCCACGACTCTCACCTGAGAATCGATAAAACCACTCACGATATGGAGTAACATGAAAACTGGCTAATGCATCAAGCAACCAAGCCATATGTGTGCTATCTAATGAGCAAGAGGAATCATGAGATGAACCATAGGAGAAAGTGATATCACCATCACTAGCATAATCAACTGCCATAGACTCTCCTGAAACCACTACCTGATCTGCATCACGTGCATATCTCTGACGTCGTCGTCGCATCCGCCTGAAGCAACATCGTCGAATATGGCCCTCATGACCACAATGCCAACATCGAAGTCGTTGATGTGATCTATGTCTCACATGAGTCAATGGACTCGCATACATATCATGTAGTCTCTGCCATAATGCACTACTCGTCTCCTCATACATAACAGACTCATATATAGAATCCACAAGCTGTAATCGAATAGTGGAGCTGGCCAATGCATCCATATCTATCCATACATGATCGGGCATGTCACGAGGCCTCTGTGCATCTCTATGCACATACATGTGTAACCCTGCACGAACCAATGTATGCCACATCGAGCTTTCCATCTCAGAAAGTCAGTGCCATCAAATCGAGAAGACACCATGCTGGCAATCCAATAGACTAGCAATGTAACAAGAGACTAGAAACAATACTCTATCCTGAATAGGATCACACCTTCATATCCATATGCATAACTCACATCACATATGTCTCATTGGAGAAGAAAACCATGTGAACCACCTGTCACATAACCATGCATCTAGCATGCACATAAAAACACGAGCATAAGCCTGCTCACCAAGTCTCCAAAGTGATCAAGTAGATGTGAAAGAATCCTAGGAAAATTTCGGTAGAGTATCCCCTATAAACTGAGCAATCAAATAAGGTAACCAATCTCAAAAGAACAATGAATAATCTGTCACCACCTGTCACTGATATAAACAAAAGATAATGGCAACTACATGTGCCAAAAACTAATGGTAATATACGCCAATACAATGGTGATGCACCTCCCACTCAAGAATGAATCCTGCAAGATGGTCCAACCTATCACGAACAACCTGTGACCGAGTCCAAGTGAATGGAGATAAACAAAGATCCAAAGCTATCACACAAGCTTCAAGATCCACTAGAGCTCTATTCTAGCATAAAAGCCGATGAAATTTCGGCAGCATCTCCTCTGTAAAATGGACTCTAGAACCAAAATAACCATGTGGGAATCACCATCCACATATGCCAAGAATCACACTGGCAAATATATATCAATCAATGACCAAATGCTAATAATGGTGACAAACGAATGTGTAACTGAGGCTCCAATCTGGATCATGTACCTGCAAAGAAAATGAAGATACAAGTACCAACCAAGATCCACAATCAACTCGCAAAGAATTGTGTGCAACCGATAACTAAATCCATAACCAAGTGGCATAAGCAAGCTATAGACCACAATGCCACTATACATCCATGATCAAACTCATGATGACCTAAACCTCAAAAAGAGTATACCACAATGTCATCTTACATGCCAAACGCGTGACAAGATCATGCTCTACTCTCATATGGAGGAGCTACCACAATGATCATACATGTACAATTCCTTGAAGCTCTGAAAATAAGAGCTTGCACACCAAAAATTCTCTCTCGAAGAAGTTCCAAAGCAAATTCAACCTCCAAGTGCAATTAGGGTTGTTTGGACAAAACTGTACTGCTCTGTGTTTTGCTGTTTCAGAGGTGATAACCTCTGAATCTGAACTTTTGATCTTCAGCAAACTTCAAGATCTAACTCTTGGCTACGTAACGAGATAAAGAACACCTCAATCGGAGGTGCGTAGCTCAAGATATGCTCAAAACAAGCACTTGCTATCAATTTCACTTTCACTTGCAACAGTGCTACTCTGTATTTTGCAGTTTCGGTGACCTTACACTGAGAATCTGAATCTCAGTTCTTCTACAAATACTGTAGTTATCTTTCCAAGCTACGAGCAGCAAGTTGAATCATCGCATTCCGAGCTGTAGAACTCAAGTTATGATCCAAAAACTGACCTGTTGTCCTACTCAATGTAGATTCGCTTTCTACAATTCTCTACGTTTTTCGAATTTTCGGCACTTCAGAAGTCCGAACCAGGTTCTGCGCCCTTCTGTGAAGTTGTAGCTCTTTGTGTTAGCTACACACAAAACTTTAAAACGAATCAATCTGAGCTTTGTAGCTCGAGTTATGACCGATATACTGAACAGCTGTCATGAGATGCTGACCTGCACTTCTACCTCTTCTCACCTAAGCTTCCATTAAAGCTTCTTGCACACAAGCCTTCAACATGCTCTGATACCAATGAAGGGCTTTGGTGTGTAGAACAAGAGGAGGAAGGAGGAGATGGAGGGAGAGAAAGAGAGGAGAGACGCGCGGACATGCATGGGAGCTTCGAAACCCACATAATGATCTCTCTTGAGGCAATGCTCTATATATGATGTATATATATGAATATGGGGGTAAGGTCACATGACCCTTACATCCCCAACAGAAAACACTTCATTCTTTGCTTTCATAGGATACACCCATGTATGGCGAGTAGAATCATCAATGAAGGTAACAAAATATACATACTTTCCAAAAGATGGAGTCTTGATGGGACCACATACATCACTATGAACAAGCTGCAATTTTCTTGTAGTGTGTGTATGACTATATTTTGGAAAAGAAGCACGATGCATTTTTCCAAGAATGAAACCTTCGCATGCATGTTTTTCAATGGACTCAAGTGTTGGCAAACCAATAAGCATGACTTTCTTTGCAAGTAAAGCAAACTATTGAAGTTCAAGTGACCAAAATGAGCATGTCAAAGCTCCATTTCAGCCATGGAAGAAGTATGAGCAACCAAGGCATTTGAGGCTGCCCTCTTGTATGTATCCATGCGACACAGATCATTACATAATGTACCAGACATCACGATAATATCACCATTGCTGAAATCATGAACCATACACTTATCATCAACAAAGTGTACATGATGTCTAACTTTCGCAATCAATGGAACTGAAATTAAGTTCTTTATACTGGGTACATACAATGCATTTTCAAGAGAATCACACCTTGGTCTGTAGCCGTAAGATCAATTTCTCCTACTCCAATGATAGTATAAGAGGCATTGTTTGCACACACCACATGTCCTCCTTTGGGTGCATCTTCCAAAGATGAAAAAACCTTTTGCATGAAGTTATGTGCTTTGAAGCACCACTATCAAAGAAGCAATCCGAATCAGCCTCACTCACAACCATATATTTAGAATGCAAAGATGCATCATAATGACATGTAACAACACATGCCCAAAAATCTTGAGTCATGTTGGCTTCATCATTCTTTGCAGTTGCTGAATTTTTAGCAATAGACATGCCGGATTCCTTCTTCTTTTCATTGCCCTTAGCAACCTTTCTACACTCATCAATAGTATGACCAACCTTTCAGAAATATTTGCATCTCTTCTTCTTTTGCAAATCAACATCATTAGAGGAATGAGTGGACAAGGAAGGTTGAGGCTTTGGTTTTGATGAATCCAAAGCTGAACCATACTTGATTTTCCCTTTTTGTGAGATAGCAACTGCTTGTGTTCCCTCACTCAAACCACTCCTATTCACTCTAGATTGCTCTTCTTGCAAAAAAAGAGACATAACCTCATAAAATGCATACATATTGGGATTCCGTTTTACAACCAAACAGAGTGTAGTGGCAAAGCTTTGAAAAGATTCTAGCAATCCTTTCAACAATGTACAGGTGAATGATGCATCCGGAATAATCTCATCTATGTTTGCCAATTGCTCTTTCAAGTCCTTGATGTGTGTCACATACACATCCACAAACTCATTTTCAGCCATACATACATCCTCAAGTTGCTTCCTCAAGTATGCAACACGTGCTTTGTTATGCATGGCATACAAAGCAAGAGTGTCCCATGCCTATCTTGATGTAGAACATGACATAATGTGTGAAACTATATGATGCTTCACAAAAAGCGCAAACAATGCATGAGCTTGAACATCTTTTCCATCCCATCTAAGCTTTTCCTGTGTAGGTGGAGAAGGAGTAACCACTGTACTTGAAGAAGAAGCTCCATCTGCGACAGTAGACTGTGAAGTAGAAGAACCTGCGGGTCTTCGATCTACATCTACCAATATGTTCCAAAGTTGTTTTGCAACAAGAAAATGCTTCATCATGTAAGACCACATTGGATAGTTGGTCCCATCAAGCTTACCTTCAACTTGAAGCATACCAAACAAGTCATTGCTGCCCGCCATTTCACTAAAGAACAAGAATGTGACAAAATCTTTACTTCGACAAAAACTGAAATGAATGTTGAAATTTTAGCTCACAAACCATCACTATGATGGTGATTCTAACTCCATGAATGGCTTCAAAATGAGGGCAAAACTTCATTGCAACTGTTGGAAATTTTCTTGGCTACTGAAATTCATTGCCCTATGCTTCGAAGTCAATTTTCACAGTTAAAAGTGCATGCCACTGCGATGCAAAAAATTGAAACTTGAGAAGGAGTTGAACCTGCTCTAATACCATTGTTGGGTGTGTGTAGAAGTTCAAGAGACACACAAGAAGCACACACAAGAAGCACAAACAAAGCAAGATACATGGAGAAGACAGATGGCTAGAATAGCTATCTCTATTGATGATGAATTGAACTGAAGTAAGAGTTTAATAATATCCCTAAGTACAAAGTACCACTACATATGAGTGAATCATGTATGTGCTAATATGGGGAAAAGACCTCTATCTAGCACTAGAGTAAAAAGTGCCCATGTATAGGGAAAAGATTCACATCAAAGCTACTCGAGGAACACATAAGTGTAACACATTGCGTAATTCATAGTTCCTTTTAAATATACAATATTTTTTGTTTAACTGTTTTCCAATGATTTTTGCAAGGTTTGTGCATGAACCTTGATACTTGAGAAACTGTAAATTGAATGTCTAGTCATGTATTACATAGATAGATCAAAGATCCAATATAGTGTAGCATTAAAAGGTTTTGAATTTCCATCCATGTAATGACTCATCAACATCCATAGGTGTTTACATATGTTTACAATATGATGCTTCAAACCTTTGTAATAGTTTCTTAATACATTTTTTCCATGTTATATAGATACACTCATTCTTGAGTTTGAACTCAATGCCAAGATAATGTAAAACACCATTAACATCAAATGCGTGCTTAAGTTGTGACTTAAAGAACTAAAGATCCGAGTTCTTGGAACCTATCATAGTCATATCATCAACATAAATGATGATGATGATTAAAACATATGTTTGTGACTTAACATAGAGGGTAAGTGAAGCTTCCGAGTTTTCAAAACCAATAGATAAACGATATAAATGGATCTTTTCATACCTTCATCATAGTGCATGCTTTTCTTTTGTGCATAATCTTTGACAACTAACCTTGCTTTATAGGTGTCTATTGTACTATTTGCTTTTCTTTTGATGTTAAAGATCCACTTAACACCAATAGGCTACTTACCTTTTGGTAATTCACAAAGCCTCCATGTTTGATTCTTGTGAATAGAACCAAGTTTCTCCTACATTGCTTCCTTCCAAAGAGAACTTTGTAATGCATCTTTAAAACTAGTAGCTTCATTCTCAATGAAAGTAAGTGCAGGAATGTCATGAATTTGAAAAAGTTTTGCATAAATTATTTGATATGCATGACCTTTCTTTGTCTGACTTCTTGTCCTTCATATGAAATTTTCTATACCACTATCCTACACTGTTTGAAAAAACCACTTTGGAAGTGTCTTGAAAATTAGTGCAACATCTTGTTCCTTTGTAGCTCTTTCCTCTGGTGCTCTTGAAGTTTCTTCAACTTCATAAGTATGTAGATCAAGAGGTGCTCTAGGAATAGAAGAGGGTGGTATAGATAGTAGTGAATATATAGTAGGAGTTGTAACTTTCATTTCACCTTTATTAATTGAAACTTTTGTGGTTTGAGAAGATTGATTACCATTCCTGTATAATAAATGTAAGTGTCCAAACTTCTTTTAAAAAATTCATAATTATTTGCTTTAATAAACTCGGATTTTTTGCATGTTCATCATAAATTTGACTTTCTACAACATATGCATTATGTGAGAGTTTGATCTTTGTAAAAAATCTGTCCATGGAATTTCCTTCATTCATGTGCTCACTCTCCAATAGTTTTCGGAGGTAAGCAACAGAGCCTCATTCCTTGCTTGATACCTTCAAAGCTTTGATCTTTGTAAAAAAACTAGCCATTGAACTTCCTTCATTCATGTGCTCACTCTCCAATCGTTTTCGGAGGTAAGCAACAAAGCCTTATTCCTTGCCTAGTATAAAGTCATAAGTGTGTCCCAAGCATCCTTTGCTATTCTGCAAGAGCGAATGTGAGGAATAATGGCACGTTTGACAGACAAGGCTATCAATGCATATGCTTGAACATTCTGCCATCCCAAAAAATTTGCTATGCAGTAGGTGCAACATGAACCACGACACGAACACGAACGTGAAGAATATCACCATCTTCAATGCCATTTGTGTTGAAGGAGATGGTGGATAGTCTTTAGAGATGAAGTGGTGCTGCAAACCCTTGCTTCACACCAACCAAGAACAAGTGGTGGAAAGCGCGTAGTAGACCCCTTTAGCTTCCTAATGATCACAAATAATCACTAATGTGCTTTGGAACATGATCCATTAATCAATGGATCAAAACAGATGAGTAGGAAGTTGATCCAACATCATAGACTTGCTATTTTAGTCACTGCACATGTTTAGTAGAATGAGCAGTGCTCTCAACTTGCTAGTAATTAGCCAAATTCCTTTTGGTGTTTACCTAATTAACTTAGATACCTACAAATCATGAGTTATTTCAATAAAAAGGATGGACTACACACTCAGAATGATGCTTAGCAAGTTATAGGACTTGCTCGACATTTTCGGGGTGCTTTAGACTACAAACTAGAGACTAATGATATGGAGATATCTCACGGTTAAGAGAACCAATGATAATGACACTTTGTAGCAATAAAGTATATATTATGGTGATTATATAGCACTTTAATTCACATGAAATGATCAACCATGCACTGAGAACAAGCTCTGAGAAGTTCACTATTTTGGGATGGTCATAGCAGAGAAGTGAAGTAGAGATATGATCAATGTGTATGTATTAAATCACATAGTAATACAATGTCTTTGGCAATATTCAATTGCACAACGTGAGTGTAATGAAGTGGTTATGAGGTTAGCACACTAATCACTTAAGTCCCTCTCAAGATGATCTCAAAATTGGGCTCTTCTAATCTGCTCATCACCGCGAGTTTTTTGATCCTCTTTTATAGTTGAAGTTGGAGCCAAGCTTTGAATTCAAATTCAAATGCTCACCTAAAAGTAAGCCCTAAACTATAGGATTTATTCTCTCATCAAGAAACTCGAGGTTTGATTCCATCTAGGCTCTCCTCCTAGGGTTCCTTATTAAAGGTCTTCCATTTCCGTCTCAGAAATAATACTTCCAAACTCGTCTGTCCTATCGTTAAGCTCGTGACCATGTACATGGTTCCCTCTTTATCAATATATTAGCCTTCTTCAAACTTGACCACTGCGTATTCCAACCCAACTGGCTGATCTAGATTCTTAAGTTGGAAACAAACCCTTATGAGACCATCCTCATAGATGTGAGCACCTAATCAGTTGGTCCTAATATACTCCAATTGAGTCTTATATTGCCCTTCTTGTTGATATATTTAGGTAGTGATGTATGTGAACACTCTAGGACCACCGGGGCACTTTTTTCCCTCTTTAGGAGGTTTTTTTTCCCTCGGCTTGTATATACGCCTATTGCCCTAATGGGCTACTTATCTTTGTACATTCTCTAGTAATACATTCAGCCTTGTGTGTTATGCTCCAAGCTTCTTCTTCTTCTTCTTTATGCTGTTCGCGTGCTTCCACAGACGTCTAACTCCAACAATTGGTATCAGAGCAGGTCACGGCTTCATCTAGGGCGTCATCGACACTCCTCCGGTTGGAGTCTCAGATTCGCACGAAATTTGGTGAGCATACTCAGGACTCGTTTCAGCCTCCGAACGCACTATCATAGCGCTTGTGCAGGCTATTTTGTCTTTTTGTGCCAAAGGTATATACTTGTTTTGGTCCACCAGTATAAGCGTCTCAAAGTCTTCTACAGGTTTAGCAGAACTCGTCTGGGCAATTCCGTTCAACTTTTTGAGATACAGTCAATTTTTTGCATCAAGGTATTTTAGTCACCAGCCATGGCTAAAAGCAGTGATGTATTCCGTATGTTGGCTGTTGAGGATAAGTTGGATGGTACCAACCACCCATTATGGGCTTATATGATGCGACATGTATTGGTTGCAAAAGGATTATGGAACATTGTGCAGGGTGTTGAAAGACGTCCTGTTACACCTGTAACTACATGTACTGCAAATACAGGTGCTGGAGCTGATGGAGATGGTGTCGAAGATGATATTGTGCAGATTCCTGTTTGTGTTGCTGTTTCTACTGCACCTATTGCAGAGTAGATTCGTTGGGATGGCAGAGATGCCCAGGCACATGCATTGATAGCTTTGTCTGTCAAACGTGTCATTATTCCTCATATTCGCTCTTGCAGATTAACTAAGGATGCTTGGGATGCACTTACCACATTGTACCAAGCTAGGAATGAGGCTCATGTTGCTTACCTCCGAAAACAGTTGGAGAGTGAGCACATATGAATGAAGGTGATTCTATGGACAGTTTCCTAACAAAGATCAAAGACTTGAAGGAACGATTGATTTCTGCTGATGAGGTTATACCAGATAGCTCACTTGTCCAGACTGTCTTGAATGGTCTTCCTGATTCATATCAGAGTTTTGCTTCTACTCTTCGGTTGATGATGAAAGGCAATCCAAATGCCTTGTCATTTGAGGAGTTAGTCTCTGTTCTATTGCAGGAAGATCAGTCCAGGCAGAACATGTCCATTATGCATGTTGCATATCAAGCTTTCTTGGCTAGTCAAAAGGGCAAAGGAAAATGGAGTTCTTCTACTAGTAAGCAGAAATCTACAAATGCTGCACATTCGAAGAACCAAGGCAAAGATGAGAAAAAATCAGAAAAGTAGAAATTGTTTTGTAAGTACTATAAAGGGAATGATCATATCATAAAGAAATGTCCAAAACTGGCTGCAAAAGAGGCAAAGAAGAAAGAGGCTGGAATGGTTGTTGTAGAAGCCTCTACACCAAAAACGAAGTCTGCTAATCTTGCGTAGGAAGAAGAATGGGCGTTCACTACTGTTTGCAATTTTGACCCATCTTCTCATGAGCAGTGCATGTCTGCAGTAGACTCAGATGTTTGGTACTTTGACAGTGGGGCGACCAAACATATTACCTCGCAGCGCAGTTTCTTCTCTTCCCTCGAGCCTGCCACTACACGGAATACTGTTACATGCGCCACCAACTCCTCTTATCCTGTTATGGGAGTTGGTAAGGTCATTTTGACTACTTCTGATGGTAGTTCTTTCACTTTGTCAGATGCTTTGTTTGTGCCAAGGATCAAGAAAAATCTGTTATCAGTTTTTGCATTAGCGAAGATTGGCTTGGTTGTGAAATTTGTTGATGACAGGTGTACAGTTCATGATCTATCAAATGGTGATGTGATTATTGCTTCTTGCATTTTATGTCATGGGCTGTATAAGCTCATAGACTATGAAAGATCTATAAATGATTTGGCATGTGTAGTAAATGATTCTCAGGCTATGTCAGATGCAAAGCTTTGGCATGCATGCTTTGGTCATCTAAATTTTGCTAGTTTGCTACGCCTGTAGAAATCTGAAATGGTGTCCTCTTTGCCCAAACTTGAGGCACCTGGAAAACATGTTTGTGAAGGCTATATTTTGGGCAAAATGCAGCGTTCCTCCTCTCCAAAAGATGGTTCAGTTCGGGCTATACAGAAATTGCAGCTTGTACATAGTGATGTCTATGGTCCTATGCAGACACCCTCTTTTGGAAATTACCTTTACTTCCTGACTTTCATTGATGATTTTTCCAGGCATGCATGGGTATATCCACTCAAAGCAAAGTCCAAATCGTTCATGTGCTTCAAACAGTTTTTGGTTTTGGCTAAAAATCTCTCAGCATGTAAAATGGGCACCCTCCGTTTTGATCGAGGGGGGGAATATATGTCTTCTGATTTTAATGCATTTCTGGCTGAACGTGGGATAAAACACCACTGTACAGTGCCATATACACCTCAATAGAATGGAATTGCTGAACGAAAGAACAGGTCACTCATGGAACTGGCGAGGTGTATGGTGAAGATTCATGCTTTACCACATAGTTTCTGGCTTGAGGCTGCCATGTGTGCAACATATGTACTGAATAGGTGTCCCACTAAAGCACTGCAATCTATCACTCCATATGAGGCTTGGCATGATCGCAAGCCATCTGTTGCCCATCTGTGTGTTTTTGGTTTTTTGGCATATGCATTAGTGCCTGAACAACATCGCAGAAAATTGGATGATAAAGCAGTAAAATGTATTTTTGTTGTGTACAATTCTGAAAGTAAAGGCTATCGTCTGTATCATCCACAAACTAAACGCATTCTAGTTAGCTGTGATGTTGTTTTTGTGGAAGATGCTATTCAGCCATTGCTTTCATGTACTAAGGAGACATCTGTTAGCTCCAAAGACATGTATGATACTTTGATGCCTCTTTTTACAGGTGGACAGTCTAGTGCTGGTCCTAATGAGGCAACTTCTCAGCCTTTGCAGGTTTCATGTGATGATGCAGATCATTCCATTTTGGATGCAGATTTACATGATGCACTGGTTGATGAGAGAGCTGATATTGAGCAGGCAAAAACTATGCCAAAATGGCTGGTGCAGACTTTGCGTGACAGCAAATTAGATGAACCTCTATCATATCGTACTCGTTCAGGCTCTCATAGTGCCTCTTTTGCATCAAATTGCTATGCTATGGCTGCATCTAGTCTCTGTGATGAGAATGAGCCTGTTTCGTTTGATGAAGCACAAAATTCAGAAAATTGGATGGCTGCTATGCAATCTGAATATGATGCAATAATGAAGAATGGTACTTGGTCTTTATGTGACTTGCCTCCTGGCAAGAAGGCCATTGGCACTAAGTGGGTATACAAGCTGAAGCATAAACCTAATGGTACAGTTGACAGGTATAAGGCTAGGCTTGTTGCAAAGGGTTATGCGCAGGAAAGAGGCATTGATTTTGATGAGACCTTTGCACCTACATGCCGTATGACTACTGTTCGGAGCATTTGTGCACTTGCAGCCCATCATGGTTGGAATGTACATCAGTTGGACATTAAAACTGCATTTATGAATGGTGACTTGCATGAAGAAGTGTATGTTTTTCAGCCCCATGGCTTTGTGCAGAAAGGGCATGAAAACTAGGTGTGCAGGTTAAAGAAGGCATTATATGGTTTAAAGCAAGCACCACGTGCTTGGTATGAGAAGATACATGACTATCTGATTGCACATGGTTTTGCGAATAGTCCAAGTGAGAGCACCTTATATGTTAAGCGTGCTAATGATGTGCTTCTGATCATTGTTGTCTATGTTGACGACATGCTGCTCACTGGTCCTATTGAGAAGCATATTGCTGATTTTAAGGCTGATTTGCATGCCTCATTTGAGATGTCTGATTTGGGGCATTTGCATCACTATTTGGGCATTGAGTTTATGCAAGTTGATGGTGGAATGACTTTGTGCCAAATGAAATATATTGACACATTATTGCAGCATTTTGGCCTTGAAGACTGTAAGCCTATTGCCACTCCTATGGAGACAGATTTACGTTTGAGTCTTCATGATGCTGGAGATGCATTTGATGCTGTTCTCTATCAGCAGGCTGTTGGATGCTTGATTTACTTATGCATTACTCGGCCAGATATTCAGTTTGCTGTCTCACATATGAGCATGCTTATGCATTGCCCAAGAGTCAAGCATTGGCAGGCGGTTAAGTGCATCTTTCGCTACTTGAGTGGTACTCGGCTACTTGGGTTGTTTTATCCCAAGGGGGGATAACTACCGCCAGATTTGCATGCTTTTTTGACTCTGATTGTGCTGGTTGCTATGACACTCGTGTGTCCACTAGTGGCTTTTGCTTCATGTTTGGTAGCTCATGTATATCTTGGTTGAGCAAGAAGCAGCCTACTCTGGCCACTTCCAGTTGTGAGGCTGAGTATAGGGCAGCGTTCATAGCTACTGTTGAGTGTGTGTGGCTCAGACGCCTTATGGCTGATTTGGGTGTTGGTCAGTCTTCTGCCACCACCATCTTCACTGACAGTCAGAGCGCATTGGCAGTTGCGAGGAACCCTGTGTTGCATGCTCGCACTAAGCACATTGAGGTGCATTATCATTATGTCATGGAGAGGTTCTCTACTGGGGAGATCAGCTTGGCATATGTGCCCACGCAGGAGAACATTGCAGACCTTTTGTTGGCAGCAGTCAAGGCATCGAAGGACTCACAAGACAAGGAAGCCAAAGAAGGGAGCCAGAGCGGAGAGAAGGCACAAGCAGGCTAAGTAGTCATCGAAGATCTAGCAAGTAGGCCATTCAAAATTTTCCAAAACAACATATTCATAACAGTGATTCTCATCACTACAAATCATTGTAAATACCATTTTACCTTTTTGTAACTCCATTTTGTGCAAGCCAAGGAATCCTCGAGCTTGAGGAGTATTAGAAGTATCATCGTACCAATTTTCATGATTTTTAGACTCCGTTTGAGCCTCCAATTAGGCCCTAGAACCTAATTTTTAACTAGGCCGAACACTAGGTCTGGACAAGGCCAAAAGCTAGTCAAAAACTATAAATAGAGCTAGAGAGCTCATTTTTGAGGGTAGCTTGTAATAGATTTGAACTTGTATGAGCATTTTGGAAGGAATCTAAAAGAACTCCATTGTCTTTCTCTTTGTCTTGCCGTGTGTGCGCGTGTGTGTGTATGTGTGTGATTGACATTAAAGGAGGTGCTACTCATCATTGAGCTACACCAAATTTTAGCGCCGTTGCCGGGGATCGAGCTTTGAGGACGAGCGTGTGATGGTAAGACGTAGTGTTGAGGTGTTGGAGTCATAGGTATTTTCTTCACTTTTATCCATTCTCTTTTGTTTTCTTCATCATCTTCATCACCATCATCATCCTCACCATCTCCCACTTCCATCTCCATCATCGCAAAAATTTTAGTTTTTTGGTCATATCACCATACCCATACCATTCCCCTCATTTGACTTGTGAGGGAGAGCGAGAGAGCGTTTGTGTTAGTAGTGGACGCTACAGGAAGTGTAACTTCCACTGCACCAATACAGGTGGTCACTAGAGCTCAGGCTTGGCAGCAGAACCAAGGTTTAGGTCAAGAAAAGAGTGCAGAGGTTAGTGAAACTGAGAGTATAGCCAAGAAACGGTCGAGAGCCTGGAGGGATAGCCGAGAGAGAATGAAAAGGCAATGGTCCAAAAAGATAAGTGACTTAGAAGAAAGCATAAGAGAAACAAAAGCCAAAATTGTTGAACTCACCTCTCAAACAAACTCTCACATACCACCACCACCTTCATCTCCATCACCATCTAATCCACCATCTCTCAACCCACCTCAGACCATCCCCCCACCCCCTAGAGTAGGATCAGTGCTAGCTGACCCCACTCCTGAAGACATAGACATGATGCTTAAGGCATATCTGGCCAGAATCCAAGAAGGGCCAAATGTGACGGTGTCGTCGAGATTTGCTCTCCTCTCTCACTTGTGAAGGCCTACAAAAAGCATATTTGGCGAAGGTAGCCAGAATTCCCCGAGAAGTCCAGGATGCATCAAGGATGTCAAAGGAAGGTCACATACAAAGTTTCAAAGAAATCAAGAAAGTCCATGGTAGCGGTCAAAGCTGGTCAAAGCTGGTCAAAGTTGAGAAATTACGGCAAAAATTTCATTGTCACCAAATTAGATGAAAATCCATATACTTGTAAAGATTGTCAAAGGCAGTCTATAGCCCAAATTTCAGCAGAAAATGGATTTTGTAGCACATTGATATGCTATGTTCATTTTGTAAAAATGTAATTTTTCTAGTTTGACCCTACAAATTCTTGTATAGAAAATTATGTTAGCCATATGGTTTGGCATGTATAAAGATCATATGTGGCTACATATTTGTACAAATTTTCAAGGCTATCAGAGCTTCCTAGACACCTTAATGCCACCTTGCAAGCTTCCAAATGTAGTCAAACTTGTACAAGGGAGATTCAGATGGGAGTTCTTCCTGCATATTCCTGAAGGAGATCTTTGGAAACATAGTCCTACAAAGTTTCATCTTCATCAAAGTCTTTTTGGAGGGTCAAAGAGCACAAAGTCCAGTTTTCAAGGTCACCACAGTTTTCTAGAATAAGAAAATTGAAGGCTTGAATGTCTGCCACATGTCAAAATATGATTGAACCATGTTGTACGGTCAAGATGAGCTCATATTCAAGGGTGGAGATGCACTAAAGCATAAAGGAAGGAGGATCCACGAATTTTTTCCATAAAAGAAGACCTTTTTTACAATCAAAGATCAATAATGCAGCATTTCTCCAAAAATAGTGGCTTATCTTATCCGAATTGATGTCAGCATTGATCCGACGGTCCAGATCATCCCCAGATCCAATGGTGGAGAATGAGGGCGCCTAAATTTCACTCCTTTACACTAGATTTGATAGAAAGAACAATTCCAAGCCATTGATTTGATTAATCAAATGGTTGTAATCAAAAGTAGTGATCCTAGAGTTGAGAGTTGATTTCTCTAGATCCAAGGGCCCAAATTCATTAAAAAAACTATATAAACCCCCCTCCAAACTCCTAGAGCATCATTGTTAGGCATCCATAGGGCTCATGCTAGCTTACGGTTTCCTTGAGACGATCACCCTCGGTTGAGCGAGTGAGGATCCAAGGTGAGCTAGTATGAGTATAGAACCTAGTTTCAAATTTAAGTTAGAACTCCTATCTAGGATAGGCTCTTGAAACCAGCATCTCTATCTTGACTCACCCTCGGTGGAGCGTGTGAGTGAGTTAGAGCTGATTTTAATGAGTCTTAGACTTCTTTAGTTAGACGTTACGAGCCTAGACAGACATAGGGTCACTGGAGTGGAACTCACCTTCTTACGTGTGACATTCGGTTGAACTGTCATGGTTTGAGGGTCGGAACCACCTTTGATCAGTAGACTGCTTAGCATGACGTACCACGACGATCTTTTACATGTAACTTAATTCAAATTCTTTTAATTCATGTCACTTGTCACTTGTCTCTTGTCACCTCTCTCAGTCTCTTAAGTATTTTTACATGTCTTCTATTTCTTCTATGTGTGAGAAGGCTCCGCAGTATTGCGTTGAACCAGTGAGGATGTTTCTTTGAGCTTGTGAGTAAAGTCCATCATCATAATTCACTTGCATGCATATAATCCATACAAATCCATACATATTTATTAGTTTTTGAAAGTGTATAAGAAGCTCCAATATTGGACCATTCTTCCTTTCAAAACTGATTTATGTGTAAGGATTCCATCTATTCTCATCATGCATACATATCATCCAAAGAAGGCTATACATATGGATTAGAATTAGGAAGTGTTTAAGAAGCTCCTCCAATGGACCATTCTTCCTTCCAAATTTGATTCGTGTGTATGGTTCTCTTTCATTCTTATCATTCATGTCATCAATCTAACTTGCACACCTACATTCCCATTCCCATAATTATTTCAACATCTCTCTCTTCTCCATACTCAACATTAATTTCACCTTCACATCTTTAAACCTTCCAACATTCATTAGCTTCATACACCCTGTGTGTGCCACGACCGGACCCGATCCACCCGGATTGCGATCACCTCCACAACGGATCATGACAAGTGCTACCCTAGAGCTGACCTAGAGATAGAAAGAACCAAGCTTTGCACGAAAATGGTCGCATTGGCTCAGACCATGTTTGAAGCCAGTCGCCTCTTCAACTACTCTGGCTCAGCTAAGACACAATTGCACTTGGATGGACTATTAGAGAAGTTAGAGAGCATAATTGCAAGATCTGCCAAGGAAGAAAAAAACCAAGGGAGAGATGAGGCAAGTAAAAGAATAAGCATTCCCCCACAGGAAGCTTATGTACCCAATTCCACTGAACCAGACACCTCCTTTTCTATGAATAGATATTCCCCAGAATTCTTGCGAGAGATTCAAGAGGAAAAATGGGCAAAAGAGAGCGAAGTCCATCCTCCCATTGAACTAGTGGATGATGCACATGACCAATTCCCGCAAGATGTTCCCTCCATTTATGGAGAACAAGAGAGTGCACAAAGTCAAGAGAGGTTAGACTTCGAGTCTAACTCCTTACAGGAATTACCCCACTTCACAGGCCCATGGGAAGCCAAGTCTACTTATATGAGAGCACCCACGGTCATGGTAAGAAACGAAGACTCAGTCATACCTAGGAATACAGAGGTAGTGGAAAACACTAAAGTGCAGTGCAACCTCACTTTAGAAGAGCTACTCAAAGTTAGGCCAGAGTTATGGAAACATGTAGCTAACCAAGTGCCAGAAGTAGTGAAACTCCGATCCCAGGTAGGTTCTCTTAGAACAGTGCCAAAAATTCCTCTAGACAAGATAGGAGATATGAGTGAAGGTGAAGAAGGAAACACCTATCTTCCCATTACCCATCAGGGGTACACAACCAAGGCAATTCTAGACTCAGGTGCAGGAGTTGCTATTGCTACCACTTCTCTATGGAAACGTTGGGGCAAGCCAGCACTCAGGCCCACGAGGATGAAATTGCAGATGGATGATGGTCACATAGAAAGACCCTTAGGCTTGCTGGAAGGAATAACTCTCATTACATGCGGTGTTGAGTTTGAGCATACTTTCGCCATATGTGATTTCAGCAAGAACCATGCCTATGAGATGATTTTGGGAAGACCATTTATGCGACAGTTGCAAGTGGTCCAGGATTGGGGAACCAATTCCTTGTATTTGCAACACTTAGGTGTTACGACCAAAGTCAATCTCAAGGATTACTCTCATAGAGATGTACCGCCTATTCAATGGAATCCCATCCATAAAGCCAAGGATGACACAGAGTCTGTGCACTCCATAGGATTAGGATCCTCATGGATGCATGAAGACACTCACTTATGGATGTGTAAAGTGACAGTGGAAGAAGAGAAGAGAGAAAAGGCCAGAGAGATTGGTGCTAAGGAAACCCATAGATCAATTCAAGACCCAGCCTATGCACCTGCAGTATTTCCTGACGAAGAGTTTGAACCTCATGGTTGGGCGGAAATTTTAGCAACAATGGATGTAGCCATCAATGAGGAACAATGGACACCCCACTGTGATGAGGATGGCTATGACATTTCAGTCTTCTCCATAGAGCCAATCATGGGAGATGCAGTTTTAGAAGAATGCGAACCTAGCCTTGATGCATTTGAGGATGCAAGTGACTCCGATCTAGAGTCAATCATTAGGGACCCACCTTTTGCATCAGATGAAGAATACTTCTATGAAGTAGAATTTCAACCCCAGAGACACGGAGAGCTTACAAATGATGTAAGGTTAGCCACACAAGTGACCCCTAAGGATGAAGGGAAGAAAAGGAAGAAGAGAGAAGTCACACCAGAAGAGGAAGAATCTTTGTTTGAGGTCCTTGAAAATTTTAAAAAGTATGAGATAGACGATAGAAGAGTCATGGTAAGGATGCCAAAACGTGAGGCTCAATCAGGAGAGGCCTATGATAACAAAGAAACCACCAAGAAAATAGTTGTATCCATGGAAGAAGGAGAAGAAAGATGCACGCACATAGGCCATGACCTGACAGAGAAAGAAGAGCATGAGCTAATAGCCTTGCTGAGAGAATATAGAGATGTATTCGCTTGGAGTTACAACGATTTAAAAGGTGTCGACCCTAACATATGCTCACACACTATCCCCATGACCTCAGATGCCAAACCCTCCAAGCAAAAGCCATACACATACAATGATAATTATGCTGCCAAGATCAAAGAAGAGATAGACCGCTTGGTGGAAGCTGGATTTATTTATGAAATTGAGCACACTGAGTGGGTATCCCCCATTGTAGTGGTGCCCAAGAAGAATGGAAAGCTACGTGTATGCATTAACTTGAAGAAGGTTAATGAAGCCACAATTCGAGATAACTATCCACTTCCAATTATCGAGCATCTATTAGAAAGAGTAGCAGGCAAGGAAGTATACAGCTTCCTTGATGGATTTTCGGGCTACAATCAAGTAGCCATAGCTCCAAAAGATCAGCATAAGACAGCTTTTGCCACAGAGTGGGGCATATTTGCCTTTAGAGTAATGCCATTTGGGCTTACCAATGCTCCTGCAACTTTCCAAAGATTGATGTGTCACGTGTTTAAAGAGTTCTTGAGGAAGAATTTAGAAGTCTATGTTGATGATCTCTGTGCTCATTCCAACATTAGACAGACACATATACCAGAACTCAGGCAAATCTTTGACAAATGTAGAGAATATCGTCTGCCTGAACCCAGAAAAGTGCATTTTCATGGTCAGGCAAGGCAAGATTCTAGGACACATAGTGTCAAAGAATGGCATATCCACTGATGAAGAGAAAGTAAGAGCCATAGCAGAGTTGCTTAGGCCAAAGAATGTCAAGGAAGTACAAGCTTTCATGGGGCATTGTGGCTATTACCGACGCTTTATACACATGTACGCCATCATTGCCAAGCCACTGTACGGACTTTTCACCCACTTTGAGTGGAATGATAAATGTGAAAACTCTTTCAACGAGCTCAAAAGAAGATTGTGTTCAACACCAATCTTGACCACACCAGATTGGAATAAGCCCTTTCATGTTCACGTGGACGCATCCAATTATGCTATTGGATGTGTAGTCGTACAACCTACTGGTGAAGGCAATATGGATCTTCCAATTGCCTATGCTAGTAGACAGTTGAATGCAGCTGAACGAAATTATACCACCACTGAATGAGAGGGATTAGGCATGGTGTATGCAGTTAAAAAGTTTAGACACTATTTGCTTGCAAATAAGAAAAAAATTTTATTGATCATGAAGAACTGTTGTACTTGGTAAACAAGCCATGCAATACAGGTAGATTAGTAAGATGGTTTCTCTTACTAATGGAATACGACTTTGAAGTGGTGGTGAGGAAAGGGAAGACTCACTTGAGAGCAGACCATCTCTCTAGGCTCACATCTGGAGAAGCCCCACAAGGAGTATCAGATAAATGTACTAATTCTCTTGTACCTATGCCGAATAGGACTCCTCCTGATATGGATGCCACTGCCTCCATAAACTCCAAGTAGTACCTGTGTGCATAAAGAGAATATGTACTTGAATTCTTAACGTAAGATGCAAATCTTATGTTAACCACCATCCAATGTCTTTGAAGTAAACCGAAATCTTCATGTAGAAGACAATCTTCAAATACGTCATGTAGATGGCTGATCCACACCACCAAGCTGTTGATGGGCAAGTTCTCTCCATAAGCAAGAGTGTGAGCACACTCTTCTTCTCCAAGAAGAACTCCATAGCCGCTCCTCAACATGCTCCAAGATAGCACCATGGCTGCCCCATGTGCTAAAAAGCATCACCTCTATTGAGGTACCAAAGCTCTCCAAAACTTGGTGTTGAAACTAGGTGAAGGATGCATACAATGAGCCCAAGACTCTTCTTATATAGTGAATTGTGATCCATTCAAAAGCTCTCCAAAAGCAACTCAATAAAGCACAAGCTTCTACGATCGCTTTGAACAATAAAGAAAAAACTCCATCGTTGATCTGAAATGCTTCGCGTGTAATTTGGTGGTCCGCTAAAAAGCAAAAACTTCGCGTTGCACCGCTACTGGAGTCGAGGATCGAACCCAGACGGATAGGATGAGAGGCTACTCACATAACCAACATGCCATCACGCTTTTCATATACAAATAGTGTTATGGACAGCTTCAGATCTTGTTATAATCTGAGCAATATGAACTATTGGGACATTGTTTTCCAACAGGTCGTCGCTTCATCTAGGGCATTGTCGACACCCCTCTAATCGCAGTCTCAAAATCGCACAAAATTTGGTGTGCATACTCAGGTGATTAGGAGATCAAAACTCCTTCGCTCTATGGTGCCAAAATTGCGATCTAAGCTCATGTCAGCCTCTAACGCACTATCATATCGCTTGACTAGGCTATTTCATCTTTTTGTGCCATAGATATATATATAGGTTTTGGTTTGCCAGTATAAGCATCTCAAAGTTTGCTACAGGTTTAGCAAAACTCATCAAGGTAGTTTTGTTTAAGTTTTTTAAATACATATGCCAAGCGAATCTCCCCAGTAGAGAACCTCTCCCTGACATACTGATAATGCACCTCAATGTGCTTACTGCCAGCATGGAACACATGGTTTCTCACAACTGCCAATGCGCTCTCACTATCAATGAAGATGGTGCTGGCAGAAGACCGACCAACACCCAAATCAGCCATAAGGCATCTGAGCCACACACACACAATAGTCGCTATGAAAGCTACCCTATACTCAGCCTCGCAACTGGAAGTAGCCATAATAGGTTGCTTCTTGCTCAACCAAGATATACATGAGCTACCAAGCATGAAGCAAGAGCCACTGGTGGACACACGAGTGTCATAGCAACCAGCCCAATCATTGTCAAAAAAAGCATGAAAATCTGGCGATAGTGATCCCCCCTTGGGATAAAACAATCCAAGTAGTTGGTACCACTCAAGTAGCGAAAGATGCGCTTAGCCGCATGCCAATGCTTGACACCTGGGCAATGCATAAACCTGCTCATCTATGAGACACCAAAATGAATATATGGCTAAGTAATGCATAAGTAAATCAAGCATCCAATAGCCTGTTGATAGAGAACAGCATCAAATGCATCTCCAACCTCATGAAGACTCAATCGTAAACCTATCTCTATAGGAGTGGCAATAGGCTTACAGCCTTCAGGGCCAAAATGCTACAATAATGTGTCAATATATTTCGTTTGACACAAAGCCAGTCCACCATCAACTTGCATAAATTGAATGCCCAAATACTGATGCAAATGCCCCAAATCAGACATCTCAAATGAGGCATGCAAATCAGCCTTAAAATCAACAATATGCGTGTCATGAGGACTAGTGAGCAGCACGTCATCAACATACACCACAATGATCAGAAGCACATCATTAGCATGCTTAACATACAAGGTGCTTTCAGTTGGAATTTTTTCAAAACCATGTGCAATGAGATAGGCATGTATCTTTTCATACCAAGCATGTGGTGCTTGCTTTAAACCATATAATGCCTTCTTTAACCTGCACAGCTGGTTTTCATGCCCTTTTTGCACAAAGCCAAGGGGCTGAAAAACACACACTTCTTCATGCAAGTCACCATTCATAAATGTTGTTTCAATTTCCAATTGATGTACATTCCAACCATGATGAGCTTGAAGTGCACAGATGCTACGAACAGTAGTCATTCGGCAAGTAGGAGCAAAGGTGTCATCAAAATCAATGCCTCTTTCATGCACATAACCCTTTGCAACAAGCCTAGCTTTATACCTGTCAACTGTTCCATCAGGTTTATGCTTCAGCTTGTATACCCACTTAGTGCCAATGGCCTTCTTTCCAAGAGGCAAGTCAGATGAAGACCAGGTACCATTTTTCATGATAGCATCATATTCATATTGCATTGTAGCCATCCAATGTTCAAAACTTTGTGCTTCATCAAACGAAACAGGTTCAGTCTCACACAGAGACTAGAGGCAACCATAGCATAGCAATCTGATGCAAAAGAGGCTTTGCCTGCTCAATATCAGCTTTCTCATCAACAAGTGCATCATGTAAATCTGCATCAGAAATGGAATGATCTGCATCATCACATGAAACCTACAAAGGTTGAGAAGTTGCCTCATAAGGAGCAGCACTAGACTTTCCACCTGTAAAAAGAGGCAGCAAAGTATCATACATGTCTTTGGAGCTAACATATGTCTCCTTAGTACATGAAAGCAATGGCTGAATAGCATCTTCCACAAAAACATCACGGCTAACCAAAATGCATTTAGTTTGTGGATGATACAGACGATAGCCTTTACTTTCAGAATTGTACCCAACAAAAATACATTTTACTATTTTATCATCCAATTTTCTGCTATGTTGTTTAGGCACTAATGCATATGCCAGACAACCAAAAACACGCAGATTAGCAACAGATGGCTTGCGACCATGCCAAGCCTCACATGGAGTGATAGACTGCAGTGCTTTAGTGGGATACTTATCCAGTACATATGCTGCACACATAACAACCTCAAGCCAAAAACTATGTGGTAAAGTCTGACTCTTGACCATACACCTCGCCATCTCCATGAGTGATATGTTCTTTTGTTTAGCAACTCCATTTTTTTAATGTGTATATAGCATTGTACATTGATGTTTTATCCCACGTTCAGCTAGAAATGCATTAAAGTAAAAAAGACATAGATTCCCTCCCTCTATCGGAACGGAGGGTGCCCATTTTACATGCTGATAGATTTTCTGCCAAAACCAGAAACTATTTGAAGCACATATACACTTCGAGCTTTGCCTTCAATGGATATACCCATGCATGCCTGGAAAAATCATCAATGAAAGTCACAAAGTAAAGATAGTTCCCAAAAGAAGGTGTTTGCATAGGACCACAGACATCACTATTTACAAGTGTAATTTCTAAGTAGCCCAAACTGAACCATCTTTTGGAAAGGAAGAACATTGCATTTTGCCCAAAATACATCCTTCACATACATGTTTATCGGGTGCCTCAAGTTTGGACAAAGAGGACACCATTTCAGGTTTTTGTAGGCATAGCAAACTAGCAAAATTCAGATGACCAAAGCTTTGCATCTGACATAGCCTGAGAATCATGTACTGCACATGCCAAATCATTTATGGATCTTTTATAGTCTATGAGCTTATACAGCCCACGACATAAAATGCTAGAAGCAATAATGATGTCGCCATTTGACAGATCATGAATTGTACATCTGTCATCAATAAATTTCACAACCAAGCCAATCTTGGCTAATGCAAAAACTGATAACAGATTTTTCTTGATCCTTGGCACAAACAAAGAATCTAACAAAGTGAAAGAACTACCATCAGTTGTAGTCAAAATGATCTTACCAACTCCCATAACAAGATAGGAGGAATTGCTTACGCATGTAACAGTATTCCCTATAGGGGCAGGCTCGAGTGAAGAGAAGAAATTGCACTGCAAGTAATATGTTTGGTTGCCACACTACCAAAGTACCAAACATTTGAGTCTACTACAGACATGCACTGCTCATGAGAAGATGGGTCAAAACTACAAACAGTAGTAAACACCCATTCTTCTTCTTGCACAAGATAAGCAAACTCTAGTTTCGGTGTAGATGCCTCTATAACAACCATTCCGACCTCTTTCTTCTTTGCCTCTTTGGCAACTAGATTTGGACAGCTCTTGATGGCATGATCATTTGCTTTACAATATTTGCAAAAAAAATTCTACTTTTCTGATTTCTTCGCATCTTTATCTTCCTTCTTCAAATGTGCAGCATTTGCAAATTTCTCCTTAATAGTAGAACAGCTCCATTTACCTTTGCCCTTCTGACTAGCCAGAAAATCTTGATACTCAACATGCATAATAGATCTGTTCTCCCTAGACTAGTCTTCCTGCAATAGATCAGAGACTAACTCCTCAAACGACAAGGCATTTGGATTGCCTTTCATCATCAAACGAAGAGTAGAAGCAAAACTCTGATATGAGTTAGGAAGACCATTCAGAACGGTCTGCACAAGTGAGCTATCTGGTATAACTTCATCAGCAGAAATCAATTGTTCTTTCAAATCCTTGATCTTTAATTGTACATAGAATCACCTTCATTCATGTGCTCACTCTCCAATTATTTTCGGAGGTAAGCAACATGAGGCTCATTTCTAGCCTGGTACAATGTGGTAAGTGTATCCCAAGCATCTTTAGCTATTCTGCAAGAGCGAATGTTTGATAGACAAAGCTATCAATGCATGTGCCTGAGCATCTCTGCCATCCCAATGAATTTTCTCTGTAGTAGGTGCAACAAAATCATCAGCACAAACAGGAATCTACAGAATATCATCGTCTTCAACACCATCTCCATCAGCTCCAGCACCTGAATTTGCAGTACCTATATTTGCATGTGTAACAGGATTTCTTTCAACACCCTGCACAATATTCCATATTCCTTTTGCAACCAATACATGGTGCATCATATAAGCTCATAATGGTTAGTTGATACCATCCAACTTATCCTCAACAGCCAACATACGGAATACATCACTGCTTTGAGCCATGGCCAGTGACTAAAATACCTTGATGCAAAAAATTGACTGTATCTCAAAAGTTTACATAGAACTGCCCAGACAAATTTTGCTAAACCTGTAGCAAACTTCAAGATGCTTATAGTATCGAACCAAAATTGGTATATACCTTTGGCACAAAAAGACAAAATAGCCTACACAAGCACTACAGTAGTGCATTCGGAGGTCGAAACGAGCTTAGATTGCAATTTCGGCACCAGAAAACGAAGTTGCTTTGATCTGTGAAACACCTTGAGTATTCTTACCAAATTTTGTGCGATTTTGAGACTGCAACTGGAGAGGTGTAGACAACGCCCTAGATGAAGCAGTGACCTACTCTGATACCAATTATTGGAGTTAGACGTCTGCAAAAACACGAGAATAATGCAAGGAAGAAGAAGAAGCTTGGAGCACAACACACAATGATGAATGTATTGCCACTAGAATGTACAAAAGATAAGTAGTTCGTTAGGGCAATAGACGTATATACAAGCCGGTGGAAAAACCTCCTAAAGAGGGAAAAAAGTGCCCCGGTGGTCCTAGAGTGTTCACACACATCATTACCTAAATATATCAACATATTGCAACATTTTGGCCTTGAGGATTGTAAACCTATTGCCACTCCTATGGAGACAGGTTTACAGTTGAGTCTTCATGATGTTGGAGATGCATTTGATGTTGTTCTCTATCAGCAATCTGTTAGATGCTTGATTTACTTATGCATTATTTGGCCAGATATTTAGTTTGTTGTCTCACAGATGAGCAGGTTTATGCATTGCCCAGGTGTCAAGCATTGGTAGGTGATTAAGTGCATCTTTCACTACTTGAGTGGTACCCAGCTACTTGGATTGTTTTATCCCAAGGGGGGATCACTATCGCCAGATTTGCATGCTTTTTCTGACAATGATTGGGTTAGTTACTAAGACACTTGTGTGTCCACTAGTGGCTTTTGCTTCATGCTCGGTAGCTCATGTATATCTTGGTTGAGCAAGAAGCATCCTACTCTAGTCACTCCCAGTTGTGAGGCTTAGTATAGGGAAGCTTTCACAACGACTATTGACTGTGTGTGGCTCAGATGCCTTATGGCTAATTTGGGTGTTGGTCAGTCTTCTCCCACCAGCATCTTCACTGACAGTCAGAATGTAGTGGTAGTTGCGTGGAACCTTGTGTTCCATGCTCACACTAAGCACATTAAGGTGCATTATCATTACATCAGGGAGAGGTTCTCTGCTAGAGAGATTAGCTTGGCATATGTGCCCACGCAGGAGAACATTGCAGACCTTTTCACTAAGGCTCTGCCTAGGGAGAAGTTTGAAGCTTTCCACAAAGATTTGGGCCTACTTCCTTTAGTGGATTGATTCCACATAGCTTCGCACTTCCTTATACATCAGTGCTACCTCCTTGTTCACCGCATCACTCCCAGGGGGGATTTCTTGATGTATTAAGGTAGTGATGTGTGTGAACACATAGGACCACCAGGGCACTTTTTTCCCTCTTTAGGAGGTTCTTTCCCCTGGCTTGTATATACACCTATTGCCCTAATGGGTCACTTATCTTTGTATATTCTAGCAGTAGTACATTCATTATTGTGTGTTGTGCTCCAAGCTTCTCCTTCTTCCTTGTGTTGTTTGCATGCTTCCGTACATTTCTAACTCTGACAATGAATAGAATGGATTCATATACAATAAAATTGCAAGAGATCTGCAAGGAATTTTTATTGATAAATGATCAATTCTACAAAAGAGGAATGGATGGGTATCGAAGCATCTGTGTACCTAAAGAGAAATATTTGGAGATGTTGGAATTGGCTGACTCAGGTGTAGCAGAAGGTCCCTTTTCAACTAGGAAAAATGCTAAGTTAATCTTATATTCAATATTTTGGTGGCTAGAATTATTCTAAGATGCTAAGTTGTATGCACAAAGATGTGACATTCTCCAAAGAAGTAAACCACCAATTAGAAAAGATAACGTGCCTCTCGAACCCTTGATAGCCACTAGAGTCTTTAGCAAATGAGGATTCTATTTCATAGGACCTATACATCCACTAGTTACAAGCTCTCATGCCAAGCAAAGTTCATCAAACTCGAAACAGAGATAGTGCAAAACAAGGATAGAATCACTTTCTTGGAAGAAAATTGTGAAAAGTAACAGAGACCGTAAAAAATATGGAAGGGTGTATCAGACATCTAGAATCAAGATATAAAATTTTTCAAACTTCATCTCAGGTCTTGACTAAAGCAAATGAAGATATCACAAAAGTGCAAAGGATCAGAGTGAAGAAATAAAGAGTATAAAATAGGACCTAGAGAATATGAAAGAAGAACTCAAGGATTCTAAGGAGCTAGAACAAGAAGTGAGGAAACATGCTGCTAATGCCATGAGAGGTTTTGGTAATTTGAATGAGAAGATTGAAAAGGGAAGATCTGACTAGCAATAAAAAAGAGTAGAGCTCTTAAAAGAAATTGAGTTATGGAAAGTCAATTCTAGTGCTCAAATAAGAGAAGCAATAATTGAAAATGTGGTTGAAGAAAGACCAGCTTATCCCACCCAAGAACAGATTGTAGAAGAACAAAGGACATACGAAATAGAGGACGAGGAGTCAGATGAATTCATTGGAAAATTGTTCCATGATAGAGAAGCCTAAATGAGATACATTAGAAAATCATAATCAATATGAAAATAAAATAGTACAATCTGCTTTGGAGCAAGGAATAAATCTAGCACATCACATTGGGCAGCAGATGGACTAGGAATTACATTATGCATGGTTTTGGAAAGCATAAGAAACTATATAATTGTCCTAGTTTGAAACATGCCCAATGAGTTCTTGGAATATGATGTTGTAGAAGTTACAAAAGGAATGTTTGAAAAAGATAACCCATCATGGAGAAACAAGTTCTTGGATAAAAATAGAGAATGTAGAAAGATATGGATGGAAGCACTTCTTCAATTGAAAATCAATCCTACTTTCTATCCAATTGCAAAAGGAAGGGACTAGCCAAAATTTTGGATGATGAGAAAAAATGGAGCCATATCTTCCAAATGGTTCAACTTTCCAAAGATAGCAGGTCCCAAGAAAGGAACATGGCCATCAAAGAACTATATGCTTACAACTTGCAAGGCAATGACCAAAGACTTGAAGGATGTCAATGACCCTTCTTGTATATTAATAGTTAGGATTTTGAAGCTAACCATAGCTTGTATAGAAACTTTTATACATACATTAGAATCATAAACTATATAGGCTTTAATTCAGCTTCAAGTGCACTTTGTTTTTATCTAACCATGATCCTAGACAGAATTTTTTTGATGGTGTATTATAGCAAAATCATATTCATGGGTAGCCACTATGTACAAATTTTTGAGGATGCCTTTGAATATGGTTTCTTTGGAAGAGATTCAAAACTTTTTGGCATATTGTCATTAGTAATGAAGGCAAGACAAACAACATATGAAGCACCATATATAGAATATATAAAGAACGATGTGATACATAAACCTATAGCTCCAATCTAGTGGGAGAAAGCACTTTTTGAGATCATCAGTGATTTAACCATCATAGAGTGAAAGATCCATGACATGGTGGCTCAAGTATACCAAAGGAAAAGAAAACAGTAATCAAATTCATTCACTCAATTTTGTCACGGGTGATAAAAGGCAAGGAGACAAAGAATGTTCGAAAGCACTTTTTTTGTAAAGGAAACAATGGAAAACATTGTATTATAGTGGAAAAGAGTATCCCAAATTTTGTAAATATAAGGAAGAGTCTTCCCCATATGTAGTTGTAACTTATATATTTTTAAAGAATTTTTTGAGCTCTTGAGATAGTAGACTTTTAGAATAGAAATTTTGAAGGACCTATTTTAAGTGTTTGAAGGAGCTTGGTTTTTTGGAGTGAGTGAAAACTTGAGAGCTCTTCCTTCTTACAATTCTGTTCATGAAGATTTAGTGTTGATTTCAAGTGGATTATGTGAGTGTTTTTTTTTTATTTATCTTTGTGGCACTAGTTCTTTGAGTGTTTCATGCTTCTATGAGTCCAATCCTACCTTCTAAGCTCGATTAATTAAGTAAAGTATTTTTTCTTCATGAATATGTGAATCCATCAGAATTACCATTCTCTTTTCATAGGGGTATATGTACTAAAAGTAATTTTTACTTCACCACTGTCTTTATAGTGAAAAATAGCACAATTTAGGCACAAGAAACACTAAAAAAACTTACTTCTAACTAAATCTACATGAAAAAGAAGAATGATTAATAAGTTTTGTGAAATCTCTCATGTTACTGTTCTTTTGATGATAAACCTTGGATTCCATTGATAAACAAGGGGCTAGGGTCTTAGCATGCCCCCGAGATTGACAATTTAAGTGTATGAGGTTGTTGATCCTTTATGCTATGATGATTGGAGAGGACAAATCCAAAGCACAACAAACAGTGAGCATATGAATTAAGAAGATTTAATAAACACTTTCCTGACAAAGGGTCAAGGATTTGAAAGAGAAGTTGACTTTCTCCAATGAATCCCCTAGACAATGCACATGTGCAAACTATTCTTAATAGTCTTTGAGATTCTTATTAGAGTTTTTTTTCCACTCTTAGATTGGTGATGATTGGAAATCCAAATGACTTAATGTTTGAGAATTCAGTCTCTATTTTGTTGCAAAAAGAACACATCAATAATGTGTGTTGTAGGTCAAGCTTTCTTAGCTAGTCACAAGGGCAAAGGTAAATAGAGCTTGTGTACTAGTAAGAAAAAAGCTTCTAATGTTGCACAATCAAAGAAGGAAGACAAAGATGAGAAGAAAACAAGAAAGTGGAAACAATTTTGCAACAATTGTACGGAAAATGATCATTTCAATAAGAGTTGTCCTAAATTGTCTCCAAAAGGGACAAAGAAGAGAGAGGTCAAAATGGTTGTTGTAGAGGTCTCTACACCTAAAATTTAGTTCCTTAACCTTGTTCAAAATGAACAATGGGCATTTACTACTCATTGCAACGATGACCCATCTTCTCATTGAGTAGTGTATATATGTACTAGACTCTGATGTTTGGTATTTTGATATTGGGGCAACCAAACACATTACCTCGCAATTTTGTTTCTTCACTTTGCTTGAGTCTGCTCCTATAGGGAATGATATCACATGTGTTAACAACTCCTCTTATTCAGTCATGGGACTTGGAAAGATCATCCTTACTACTATTGATGGAAGTAATTTCACACTAACAGATGTCTTATATGTGTCAGAAATGAAAAAAAATATATGTTATCAATTTTAGCACTAGCCAAAATTTGTCAAGTTGTTAAATTTGTTGATGTCAAGTGTACAATTAATGATCTCTTGAATAGTGATAATATCATTGCTTTTAGCATTGTATGTCATGGGTTGTATAATCTTATAGATTATGTGAAATCTAAGAATGATTCAACATGTACAATTCATGATTCTACAGCTATTTTAGATGCAAAACTTTGTCATGCATGCTTCGTTCATCTCAGTTTTGCTTGTTTGTTTTGTCTGCAAAGTTAAAATGATGTCCTCTTTGCCCAAACTTGAGGCACCTCTAAGCATGTCTCTGAGGATTGTATTTTGGTTCAAATGCAGTATTCTTCCTTCCGCAAAGATGGTTCATTTAGAGCTACACATAAATTGTAAAATGGGCACCCTCCATTCCGATTGGGAAGGAGTATATGTCTTCTAAGTTTAATGCATTTTTTGTTGAACTTGGGATAGAAAATCAATGTATAATGCCACCCTCCATTTTGATCAAGGGGGGGAGTATATGTCTTCTAAGTTTAATGCATTTTTTGTTGAACATGGGAAAAAAAATCAATGTATAATTCCATATGTACCTCAATAAAATGGAGTTACTAAGAGGAAGAACAAGTCTATCATGGAAATGGCAAGGTGTATGGTCAAAAGTTGGGCTTCACCACATAGCTTCTCGTTTGATTTTGTTATGTGTGTAGCATGTGTACTTAATAAGTGTCCTGCCAAAGCACTGCAGTCTATTACTCCATATGATGCTTGGCATGGTTGTAGGCCATTTGTTGCTCATCTGTGTGTTTTTGGTTCTCTAGCATATGCATTAATGCCTAAACAACAATGTTAAAAATTGGATAATAAGGTTGTGAAACGTATTTTTTTTTGTATAGTTCTAAAAGCAAAAGCTATTGCTTGTTTCATCCATAGGATTAAAGTTCTAATAATTCATGATGTTTTTTTTGTGGAAGATGCAATTTAGCCCTTACTTCCATGTACCAAGGAGACATTGATCAGCTCAAAGGATGTGCATGACACTTTGCTTCCTCTTTTCATAGGTTGACATTCAAATTTTGCTCCTAGTGAGGTGATTTATCAACCATTGTTGGGTCCAAATGATTATGCAAATCATTCTATTTCTGATGCAGATTTACATGATGCACTTATTGATGGGAGATTTTGCATTGAAGAGGTAAAAAGTATGCCCAAATCATAGCAAGTTCAATGCATCTTTACCATATCATACTCATTCGGGCTCTCATAATTCTTCTTTTCCACCAGATTTTTATGCATTGTATGTCTCTAGTCTTTGTAATGAGAATGAGCCTATTTCTTTTAATGAAGCACAGAAGTCGAAAAAATGGATGGCTACTATGCAATCAAAATATAATGTTACTATGAAGAATGGTACTTGATCTTTATGTGTCTTTCCTTCAAGACAAAAGGCTAGCAATAAATGGTTATACAAGTTGAAATATAAACTTTATGCAACATTTGATGGGTAAAAATATATGTTTGTTACCAAAGGTTATGCTCAAGAGAAGGGCATTGATTTTGATGAGACCTTTTCTCCCATGTGTTGAATGACCACCATTCATAGCATTTATCCACTTGCATCTCGTCATAGTTGGAATGTGCATTAATTGGACATTAAAACTATATTTTTAAATGGTGATTTACATAAAGTGTATGTATTTTAGCCCTATGGTTTTGTGCAAAACGGGCATGAAAAGAAAGTATGCAGATTGAAAAAGGCATTGTATGGATTGAAGAAAGCACCACATGCTTAGTACGAAAAGATACATGCCTACTTGGTAGCACATGGATTTGAGAATAGTCCAACTGAGAGAAGCTTATGTGTTAAGAATGTAGATGATGTACCTTTGATCATTGTTGTATATGTTGATGATATGCTACTTGCTAGTCCCAACGAGAAGCAACTGTTGAATTTAAGGCTGATTGGCATGCATCTTTTGAGATATCGAATTTGGGGTCTTTGTATCATTATTTGGGCATTTATTTTATGCAATTTGATGGGGGGATAACATTTTTTCAAACAAAATATATTGATACATTAGTGCAAAGTTTTAGCCTTGAAGATCACAAACCTATTGCGACTTCAAAAAATGCAAAAGACTATTACTTCAATATATTTCATGTATTTACCAATTAAAAGATTTATATAACACTGCAATTATCAAAAGAGAAGACTCGAAAGACATTAGAATATTCTTGCCCCAAAAAGTTAGTAGTTAGAGAAAAAATTGTACGAAATGTTAAAAAGATGAATTGATAATATCCTACTTATATATATTTTAGGTTAACTTTCATCATTCATTATATATACTCATGAGTGTTTTGATTGGTTCATATCTTAGTTCAAATTTAGAATTCAATCATAAAAATGGTTAAAAATGTTCAAAATGTAACATTTTGGTCGTATGAATCACTTTTCTATCGAGTGCTCAAAGACACCAACCCCCCATATACAACACGCCTAGAAAGCACCTAAACTCTCACCATAATTCCAATGCTAAAATTGGTTGAAACCATAAAATAAAAAATGGAAGTATTTTTAAAAGGAAAAGTTATAACTTCAATGTCATAGATCAACCTATAATCACCTGCATCAAAATTGATTTATCCACGTCATCTAATTAATGCCACATCACTCTTGCACAAAAGAATAAAATCTATTTTTGGTATGATCGCAAATTATTCCATGCCTAGCTTTGTATTAGTTTCACCCTAGCTTTCTTGTGAAAAATTAATTGTTGTTTATGCTATTAAAACTCCATGAGGTTAGCTCTTCTTATCATCCACCATTTAGGTGAGATTTTCTCATGTGCCCTCTTGGAGGAGCTGCTTGCTCCCTCACACCCTTAGGGGAGGTAATCTACATGATGCTTGGAGGAGTTTGAGGAGTTAAGAGTGTTCTCTCACTCTTGAAGCTCTTGGAATACTTGTTGTATATGCTTATACACTTGGAAGCTCTCCTAGTCTCTTGTAAGAGGTTTGTTTTAGAGTTTATATTCAGCCTAAGCGTCTTCATGTCTTACTTCCCTATCCCTTCACTTGCTCTCTTTGGTGCTTATGAGCTTCCAATATGTCACTTTAGTTGTATTTGGATCATATCATTTCTTTGTACATCTTCATTGATTTGGAGGATAGTAATTGTTTCATCATACTTTGTGTATTGTGTGTATTTGTTCTTTTGTCTATGTGTGCATTCTCTTATGTGTGTTTGTCTTAACAATTAGGCTATAATATTTAATTTCAAAAATCATACCTCAATTCAAGAACTAATAAATCTCAAACTTTGTGCTAAGACATATCCAATTGAGAATATGTCTAGCACCGAAACCTTCATAATCCTACAAAACCTTCATCACAACATTTTACAATTGTGGAAACGTAGTCATCTAGGAAGAAGTATGCAAGTTACTTCTCCTTCACAATTATAGGATCAAGAGTCATAAGACAAATAAATCCCACAATGTTTCATAATCCTACAAAACCTTCATCACAACCTTCCACAGTTGTGGAAAAGTAATCATTTAGTATGTATGCAAGTTACTTCTCCTTCACAATTCTGGGACCAAGAGTCACAAGACAAATAAATCCCTCAAAGTTTCATAATCCTACAAAACCTTCATAACAACCTTCTACAATTGTGTAAAAGTAATCACTTTGGAGTAACTATGCAAGTTACTTCTCCTTCACAGTTCGAGGACCAAGAGTCACAAGACAAATAAATCATGAAAGCCATAGGTCCCTTCTAGAATCCACATCACAACAACATAAACACAATAATCCTATTCTAAGAAAGTCCCAAGAAAACCTTTACTTCCAATTTTTTGTCAAACGAGATCATTTAGAGTTCTACCATGAAATAAAAATCAAGAAACTAAGTTTAGCAACACCCAAGTCCACTTAGACGCATAAATATTCCAAGTCTAATTGTTCAAGTGGGTAATTGTTTGTCTCATGTGAAGAAGATAAATATTCCGTCACCTCCAACTCATCCATAGTACTCTTTGGCAAGCTCCATCTATTACGTAAGTGAGTTTTCTCATTCTACGGTCTACTTACTATTTGGAGTTTTAACTTGTGTGTCAATTATTTGCATTCTCCATGTTCGCACTTCAGAGTGTACATAGTTGTTAATTGTAAATTCGTTTATATTGAGACCCACATGTTTTTGCAGAAATGCTGTGGAGTTTTTTCCGCCGAGGGTAGAGTCTCTGTACGCAGAACACAAGCATATGCGTGCATGTATCTGTGGGTGTGGGTATGCCTACATGCACTTTCAAACATATGAAGGATTCATGCACATATATGAGAAAGACAGAGAAAGGGCACACACGTACATGAGAGAGAGAGAGAGAGAGAACGAGAGAAAAGAAATGATATATGAAGACAGTCAAAAGACCATAATGGTCTAAGAGTTACATTATAGTGCATCCAAACTTTAGCCAAGACGAGAATAAAGGACAGAAACCATTAGTGAATGTGCCATACATGGTGGATACCCGAAATCAGAATAAGTTGAATAAAAAATAAAAAAGATGAGTAGCTGGTATCACAAAAACGGTTTCAGGAATCATCCATTCAAATTATGCCACGTATCAACAATAGAAAGATCTTGATAATCTCCATTCAAAAAGATGTCCGGAGAGGGGTGGGAAACAGGAAGCAGGTAATGTTATTACCATAAACTGAGCAGACTCCTTGATAATCAAGTGCAATCATATGCGAGCCGGGAAGTGGATGTTCCACTACTTACGTATAAATTAGGCCAGATTGGTCGACTAGGGTGTAAACTCAATGATATGAGTTGCATCCAAGCCTGCATGCGCTTCACAGAGGAGAAGTTGTGATACTATTTCACCCTTTGGCTGTCAATAGCTCAATTCCAGCCTGAGCACTTTTCACTGGAGCTTGGTCCCAAGGCTGTTCCTACCCATTCATAACTTGCCACATGAAAAGGCAGAAACGCTGCCACTAAACTTTCATCTTGATAGAGGCTAGCATAAGATCATCAATGCAACTTGCTTCAGGATGTCACTACATCATGCTCTCAAGAAGGTCGATGGAAAAAAAAAAAAAAAAAGGGGGAAAGCAGAAAACGGATTGAATCAGGACCTTCACAACAACACTCCATTTTAAATCAAGATTCGGGAGTTCTCAATATAATCCATCAAAACATACCCTTGACGTGTAATCCACTCCTGTTCAATGTCTCATTACTCATATACTTCCAACCCTCGACAATGTAGCAAAAACACTTGAAACATATAGAATGCTGGATTATTATTACAAGCACATAACCAAGCACACCTAGCATCCATTATGATCTCAAGTAGCCAAATTAAAGAATCACGGGAAGCAGAAAAACAATTTTAAATTAGAAGCTTGACTATGATCTACATTCAATTTCAATGTAAGTACTCAAATGTAATCCATCAAGACATTCCCCTTGCTGTGTAATGCACCCCTATTCAATGCCCCATAAGTCACACATTTTTTCACCCCAGCATTATACAGTAGAATTCCTAGAAACACGTAGAATGCTGAATTATCATAAGGTGCATAATATGTTTGCATAACCAACCAGACCCTCTACAAAGTATTGTTCGTTAATCTAAATAATTCTCAATTTTTCATGCTATAAAACTTGTCGCAACGGAGTTCAAAATTCACAAAACACATTGAATGGGATCTCTTTTTTTGATAAGTGTAAATTTGCATCTGTAATACATACCTTCAATCTCAAAATAGAAGCCCCATCAATTGGTACATCCAACTGAGCAATAAGTGCAATTGCCACCCAGTCACATGACCTGTATTTGATTTAAAACAAAAAACGAAGTGCAAGGACCCATGTTTGCTACGTGGAGACGAGGGCTCCCAGAAGTATACGAAACACAGAACTTTGAATTGATTACAGCCTAAGGGTGCAAGAAATGGCCAATATGTGGGGATATATAATTTATTATGAACCAAGAACACCAAACAGTAGACTTGGACTAAAAAAATTAGGGTCAATGTATTTATGCTGCATGTAATAACCAATACCTTGATGAGCTGCTAGAAACATTGAAGCGATTCATTGTAGCTTGTACAGGTGCTAACAGAAGGAACCCTCATATATGTACAGCTCAACATGATGACGATCTATCTGGACTCATCCTAAATGGCAATGCTCAGTAAAACATTCACTGATGCAATGTACACATTGCACAAAACGTCCCATACAAAGGTTACCTGCTCTGCATATGTAGAGCTAACGTTCAAAGTGGTTTGCGATATTCAGTGTTCATAGAAATATAAGAATGTGAAAATTAGTTCATGTTATTATCTAGCTTGAGAATAATCAAGTAAGAAAGTTCAAAGACAAAACACATCCAAATGTCATTTTATTTTGACTAAAAATGGTTTTGCACCATACAATTGTGTACATCTGATCCACAGAATGCAGGAAACACTATCGAATTGGACCTTGTAAAGGTAACCGCTGTATAAGAATGAGTGCATATATAACCGAATTCCCTACCTGAGTTTTCCCAGTAGAAGCTCTACCAAGAGAGCTGTTCTCACATGATACAATCATTATGATTTCTACTTGAAACTTCGGGGAAAAACAGATTTAATATTACTGACTCTCTCATGTACACATGAACTTCCGATTGAGCTCGAAGTCTAAATATCTGTTGATTGCTGCAATGTTGTATCCCATATTTTAAATTTATCCCATGGGACATAAGTATAACATGCCAATCCAGCAGTCCCTATTAGTAGTGCAGCACAAAAGGTGTTTATGGCAAGCTTCTGTCTCCTTTGCCTCCTTTTCTTCCTCCTTTGGTTTGATTCTGCAAGAGAAACAAAAAAAGAAAAATGTGAAATATAAGAAAATTTACCGCTTGTAATCATACACAAGTCAATGGGAAGGCAGTTTTGTCAGTACCAGTCACTTCGAGATTTCTCTGAGACATTTCACGGTTAACAAGTTCCAAATATTGTAACTTGTCCCATAACCGAGAAATCTCTCTGTTCTTGAGCCCCAACATGGACTCAAATTCCTCGTCTTTTTCCACTCGGACCACTGCACGTGCTATGGCACCGGCTACAAGCCTTGCAACCACCAGTTCTTGATTCAACATTTCAAGCGCTTCACTCTCACCCTTAAGTACATTGTCAGCCTCAGAACCAATGGAGATACCCAAAGAAGCACACCGTTTTACCATCTCATTCCATCGCTTTTCCCATAAAAGAACATTTGCCTCAGCTTTCATCCGTTTCAGAATCTCCTCCTCTAATCTCATTGCTGTCCCTCCAGTACGCTCGTCAAAACCCTTCCCAGACTTCAAGCTTGTAAAATTCATATCATCTTCACTTGCAGAGTCTACAAAGTAAAATAGCATTGGTGAACACTGAAAATTCATGAAACATTAAGAAACCACCAAAGTACTTTTGCAAGCAGTACTAAGTAGTACTATCGTTGAAGTCATGTAAAACAACTGTAATTTCTCACATTGCTAAAAGTGAAATTAAGGTTCGTAATTTTTTTGTTCCCAATCTTCAGAGTTTCTTCATCTTCTCATACTAGAGTTTTGTGGCTCAAATAGGAAGTACAACATTGACTTCTAAAGCTTGAATATCAAAACCCTCTCGTAGGATAGTTTTCAGATGAACCTTAAACCCAATTCAGAATCTCACTTTACCCTGAAATTCGGACTTAGATTTTTAGTGCTCAAGTCTCTGATAGCTCTTGCCCAAAACTTCTAGGGAATCGAAAAAATGAACAACTGTATTTGGTCCAACTGAGGAATCTGAATTCATCATTCCATGTGGTTCCACCTCGTAATTTATAACATAATCAGATATGTGATATGTTTCCTTTCTATGGTAATATATATCTACTATTACTAATGTTCAGTGGCATATTGGAATGGTCTGTTCAAGTGTTTATTTATGTACATATTGTATATGCAGCCAGTTCGAACAAAGGAGAGGTCAAGAGGTCATATAGAAAAGAAAGAGCTTTCGCATCCATGTCTCTATCTAGGATACGTCTCCAAGTGAAAAGAGAACGATCTAATGATTTCTTATATGCCTCTAGTTCAGGTTAAAGGAGGGATTGTTAGAGCTTAAAGTGTTCTGGCAAAAGTTGGTCTCATTAAGTCTTTATGGAGGGGTGACCTTCACTAGAGATTTAAAAATATGTAACATGTGTCCTACTATTATGAAGAAGATCTTTGCAAATTTTTACGTGGGCACTAACAGGATACTACATGGAAATCTAATTAAGCTTTACTTCACAAAAACTATCAAAAATTTTGTATAAAGTTTCTCTGCTTACAGAGTAAAATACATGTCTATATGTGTCTATTTTTAGCAAGTTTATTCTTTATGTTCATAGAGCAAGAGCTCCGCAAAAATTGTGTCATGTCTTCATATTCGTCGGCACTATCATAGCAGCTTCCATACATATTCAATAGAGGTGACATACATGTTCAATGGAGGTGATATTACTGCTTTTTCTCAGCATTACTGTACACATGCTGAGCAATTTCAACTTCTTTTGAACAATTTCATATGCTTCTAATATTTCAAATGCGACATATGAAATATGCTCTCTCTCTCTCTCTCTCTCTCTCTCTCTCTCTCTCTCTCTCTCTCTCTCTCTCTCTCTCTCTCTCTCTCTCTCTCTCTCTCTCTCTCTCTCTCTCTCTCTCTCTCTCTCTCTCTCTCTCTCTCTCTCTCTCTCTCTCTCTCTCTCTCTCTCTCTCTCTCTCTCTCTCTCTCTCTCTCTCCCCCCCCCCCCCCCCCCCCCCCCAAAAAAAGGCTCTCAAGTTAGAGGAACAACTGGCAACTTTAGAGCATACCCTCTGAGAGTTGATAGGGAGACACAAGAAAAAAGGGAATTCTGGACTGAACATGGTTACCCGTATAGAGTAGTCGACCCTCGAAGCCAAGGTAGCAGCCTTGGAGAAGGAAAACGAGTCCCTCCGGTAGGAGCTTCTTGCTATCCGCAAGCAGCACTCACAGAATCAGGAGTTGCACACTGGGCTTACTGATATGAAGACAAAACTGGACAGCATACGTGAGGGGGAGATCGCCCCACAGCTAGAGGACATCCGGACGACTATCAAGAAAGAGTGCATAGAGGTGGTTCAAAGCGAGCTTGAGACTAAAAAGGATGGATGGGTCAAAGCTGTCAAAAAAAACCTTCGACAAGAGGCAAAGAAGACCAACCACCATGAGGAGATCCATATAGTACACACTACCATTGAGGAGCAGCAGATGCGACAGACCCGAAGGCTCAATGTCCACATCTCCGGCCTCATAGAGACAAACGGATCACCAGAGCAGGACGAGCGTCGCTTGTGCACACTACTTGGATACCGCGAGGATGAGCCAAAGCCTAAAGAGCAGGATGAGACACCACACGGAGGAGAGCACTTATCCTTCAATTCTCGGATGAGGCCAAAAGGAGAGACTTCCTCATACGATGAGCGGTACTACGCACTACACCGGGCACCCCGATCTATTTGGATGACGACCTCACGCGGATGCAGGTAGAGCACAGACGTGCATGCATGCCACGTGTCCTCCAAGCCCGACGGGAGGGACATCGTGCCCTATACAGAGACGGTCATGTCATCATTGACTAGGCTTTCGCGGCCTATGAGATAGCACAGCAGGAGGTGCACATTCCAGTCCAGAACTACAATGGATCTTTGTGGACACATCCAGGGTGCCTCGAGGATGTGATGGAGGACAGAGACATGATCTTCTTGACAGAGACACATGAGAGCCCGAGGAGGAGCCTACCGAGGATTGAGGGCTATATGTGGGAGTCAACTCACCACCGGCGGATGCAACAGCACACCACATGAGGATCAAGAGGAGTAGCCGTGCTCTATAGACAGTCGCTACAGCATAGGGTACAGGTGGTAGCCAGAGACCCAGAGGCACGTTTCATATGGATATGCCTACAGCTATCAGAGGAGAGAGCAGCATATTTCGCCGTATGCTATATTGCACCCATCAGCCCGCGCTTCACAAATTCCCCCGAGAAGCCTTCAGAGGGGGAGGGACTAGACACCACATCGCCATGAGTGCCTCAGTGAGACCATTATGGAGTATACCGGGATGGGCGAAGTCTTCCTTGTAGGAGACTTCAATGCTCGCACTCAGAGCCACCCGTGTGATATCTACGACTTTGACGACCCTGAGATGCTTCGCACCATCGAGGACATGTCTACACTCAAAGCCTCAGGAGACACCGCCACACCCACCGCATACGGCCGACACCTACTCCGGATGGGAGAAGCACACTGTCTCATTATATATAATGGGATGGCGACCTAGCCCACCTAGGGAGGTCTCACCTTCATTCCACCCACGACACCACATGGAGGCAGTGTGGTAGACTATGTTATCGGACCCCCGAAGGAGACACATCTCATCACCTCATTCACCATCCCACCCATTCCGATTGGAGCTGATCACGCATATCCCGCCCTATACATACGCAGCTCACCATGCATATCCCAGTCCACCACCATATAGCCACACGCCCATGCCACCATTCACTTTAGACATGAGCTAGCACATATCTATAGCTCCCAGGTTCGAGAGCGCATCTACTCCCTTGATCCCTCCACCCCGTTGGACACCCTCACCGCCCACTTCTCCTCGATCCTCCACACATCCGCTGCTCTCGGCTTCCCATACACCACCCACAGCACCGCACATTCGACAAAGCTGGGGCATACACCCAAGAATAGATGGTACGATGAGGAGTGTAGACAACTATACCGACATCTCATAGCACAGAGTATCTTGGGATCCATCACAGAGAGGGAGG